>JAVJIF010033882.1:0-135090 GCA_038442645.1 Agave tequilana | reverse complement strand
GGTTTCTCTCCACCTCCTCGACGCAACCGGAATGCTGAGCGTCGACAGAGGAGACATGCGCGTCAACTGCAAGTTGGAACCGTTGGTTGTCCAACTGAGGCTAGACGCGACGTACACTCTCGCGCCTTACCCGCGCCATGTCCAGTACGTGAAATCCCGTTTGGCGCCCCAAACGCGCGACTCCTCAAGTTGAGTCCTCTGAAGACCAACTTACCAAGCGTCGAGACGAAGCTTCTACGTCTCGTCCAACGCAAGAAGCACGCGCCCACAGAAGTGGAGCCCAGCAGTCCATCCCTCTCAAGTGTCTCTGCCCAGACGCACCAGGTAGCAACGCGAGATTCGCGTTTCATCTCAGCAGAGACGCCAGACGCGCGTTACACAGCCGCGTCGCGAGAACCGCGTCCCCGATGCCCGCGTCCAGGCTGTACAGCACATGGATGCCTCCCGTCTTCGACGTTGCGAGGCTAATCCTTTCAATCCCCCTACCATGGATTTGAGTGTTTACTTGACAAAGAAAAGAAGTGCCAATCAGGTCACTTCGGCATGCTGCTGCCAACGGCTTATCTCCATACTCTCTGGATGCCATTGCGAATCAGGCGTGAACCAGCAGTCTTTGATCAGACAGCTGACCCTGATTCCTCCGTCAGCTAAAAGAAGACGCTCCCACAGAAGGAGGACCTTCTCTGACGTTGAGTACCCGGAGCTCACTGCAAATATGACAAGCAGGAGCAAGGGAAAACAAATTGCAGTCGGCTCAGATGAGTCCGAGTCTGACTCTGAACGGAAGGGGTGTATCGATACACTCGTACCCGGACGGGGCCATTCCCCCAATTGACTAAATGCCTTAGCCCACGGCATTGAAGTGAACGATTCTCATTCCGCCGTAGTGGAATCTAGGGCATCGAACTCTTCCGTCGAGAAGGAGGCCTCTGCTTACATGACAGGCACTCCTGACGAGACGACCAAACGTTTGAGCAGATCCAGAAGGCGCAAATGGATAGGATCCTTCTCAACAGGCATCTATCGACTCCATCAAGCAGGCGCTTGCGCAGTTGCTTGAAGACAGGAGGAGATCTCCTCCTAGGAGGTCGAAGGGCAAAGGGAGAAAGGGAGAAAGCTCATCTTCCGAACCTTCTGAAGAGGCGCGGCGATCTACTTCGAATCGTCCAAATCTTCATCCAAAGACCAGGAGAAGACTCATGCTAAGAGGATGAGTCAATTGGAACGACGCCTCGAGGCCCTTGCCAATCGCAAAGACCTTCAAGAAGTAGGAGTGGTCCGGCCCTATCCGGCTGAGTGGGACTTAGTTCCATACCCTCCTAAATTCAAGGCTCCAACTCCAAGCATTCGACGGGAAGGGGTCACCCAATCAGCACATCTACTACTTCAAATCCCAAACCGGGAATGTAGTAGACAATGATGCTATTCTGGCGCGTCTGTTCATCGGCACCCTGAAAGGGTTGGCCTTTGAATGGTTTATGAAGCTCCCAGAAGGTTCTATCAAGAACTGGGGCGATCTAGAGAAGCTGTTCTTAACACGCTTCTTCGAAGATGACTCCGAAGTCACGATGCCCACCCTTTTGGCTACCAAACAGCGGAAAGGGGAGTCCGTCAAATCTTTCGTGAAAGATTCCGGAACATGGCACTCCGGTGTCAAGCGGTATGACCCAGGCCACCCTGGTGGAAAACATGCCGCCACAATCTCCAAACCTCACTCCTTGCTCAAATAGGAGTTGCTGAAAGCCGCACCTGGAAGCAATTGGTCCAACAAGGTGAACAGGCTGAGGAGATTGTCGCCCGCGTCAGAGCGGAGGAAGGTAAGCCTAGGCCGGAAAGGTCGACAAGGCGTGCGCCAGACACATCCCTCCAAACAAAGCGGAAGGATAATTTGGCAACGGAGACCAAATCTCCCACCAAACCTCAATCAGGCAAGGCGAGTGGCTCTTCAAGCCAGCCACGCGCCAACAAGCAATATTCCTTCAAGGAGGAACATGTCGATTCGCTCTTAAACTACTCAACAAGAGCAACCGACTGAAGCTCCCTGAAGCTAGGCGCCCAGAGGAAGTCGGCAAAACCGACAACCCCAACTACTGCATGTATCATAGGATGTTGGGACACCCTACCAAAAGCTGCTACGTCTTCAAGGATGTCCTCAAGCTCTGATTGATGCGGAAGTGTTAAAGCTCCGACCAGAGCAGAAGAAGGTGACCGCCAATGTGACGTCAGCTCTCCAGTTCGGAAGACAACCCCCAACGCCTGCGGGGGTGGTCCCTATTCCAAGAGGAGAACTGAGAATAGTCAACACAGACCCTCACCAGCAGCAAGAGAAAGGCTTGGTACCCGTCCCTACGCCTCAAGGGAAATCATATGGGTCCACCCTGACTTGTCGATGCACGGCAATGGACTACTGTGACCAACAGGAAATCCAAAGGCAAGGCAAAAGCCTCATCTTGCAACGTGGTATGCGCCTCTTCCGAGAAGCGGAGACTGATATCCCTTCACTGACCGACTCAGAGGAGGAAACGATAGTCTTGGCCGCAGAGCCCAACCAACCAACGACGGGGACTCGTTCAGGACAGCCCTACTTGAAACAATACGGCGAGGCGGCAGTAGTCCCTCCACAATCAACTGCGGAGCCAGTCAGGCCCTCCACAAAGCCACCTGTGGAGAAGCAGAAGGAGACTCGATTTTCTCGAGCCTTCAAAAGGGCATTGTGGAAGGTTCTCTACGGCACTTACCGCTTTGATGTCCTGGCTCAATTGGCCAACATTCCGGCACGCATTACCTTATATGAACTTCTTAGATTATCAAAGTCCACCAGAGAAGCTCTGCAAGAAGCTCTGGCAAATGCTGAGGTCTTTATGACCCAGGTGCCGAAGGAGGAAGATGTAGAGGATTGTCTCCACACCTCCCCAAATGCTCCCTGCATTACCTTCACAGCAGATGATATGCAGGTTAAAGGGAAGCATGATCGACCCCTGTACTTCACAGGGTATATTGGATCGTCTGAGGTAAACCGCATCCAGGTAGATCCAGGGTCCGCATTGAGCATCATGCCTCGCCGAGTCATGCAACATCTTGGCATTCCTACCCATCGTTTGAGCCCTACCCAAACGACTATCTATGGGTTCAATGCCAACCAGACCCGGCCAATGGGGAAAATCAAGCTCAGGTGTCAGATTGGAAGCCTCAGGTCGGAAGTGACATGCTACATTATCGATGCCGACACTTCCTACAATCTATTGCTGGGACGACCGTGGATTCACCGCAATTCCATCGTTCCATCCACTCTCCACCAGGTCATGAAATACATTGACGGGAGTGGAACAATTCAAACGTTGATAGCCGAGAGGTATCCGTTTAAAGGGGTCGAAAAATATTTCACTGACTCCCTCCTATATCAGGATCCTGAGGAGTCAAATGAAACCCCGCAACCAGAGGAGCCAGACTCTGGTAATGAGGCTGACACTGAGCTTGAGAAAGAAGAGTGCTTGTGGAGAGTAGAACCACTTGTAACAGGCACTAATAAGCCAATGTCGATAATACCACCGATGATGTAGGCGGTTGGTATATTAATGAAGATTTAGATTTTGCGTATTTTCCTGTGTGTGCTTCTGATTCAATACCGTCAGACACTAGCACTGATATAGATGACGATCCCTGGTCGGCAGTAGATGCCTTGACATCGTTGCATGTACCAGTGAAGTCGTCCTTCGAGACATACCGAGACAATGGTAATGCGCAAGAATCTATATTCATGGTTCCAGCCAGACGGAAAGGCCAAAAACCAATTCTCTTTGGGCGAATCTCATCTGAGCCAATGCCCCGCGAAGATTCAGAAGGTGAAGAGGAATCCCCTCAGCTCAGTCATTATGAACCAAAAGCGCTCAAAATGATGAAATGCATGGGGTACGATCTAACCAACAGACCCGGGTTGAACTTCGGCAGAGGAAGGAGAACGCTACTCCGATCCTTTGTGCCGAAAGGAAAGGCCCCCGATTATTATCATCGGACGCGCGGGGGTTGGGCTATGTATCAACTCCGGTCCCATCAGCCTCCGATTCTCAAGAATCGTCGAGCAACGATTACTCTTCAGACACATCATCTTGGGAGTCAGATGTCAGTGTCGGCAACATCTTCAAGGAACTTTCAGTGAACATGGTTTCAACAAGCCACCTGGAAGACGGAGATAAAGAAATGATCCAATCTGATACAGACCCTTGGATCAAACATTTAAATGCCCTTTGGGATACCCGCTTCGAACAACGTGAGCCACCCACAGAAGACAAGGTTGTTCAGATCAACCTAGGAGATGAGGCCAACCCTAAGCCCATCTTCATAAGTGACGGCCTGTCACCTTCAGAGAAGAAGGGTCTAATATCTCTTGTACAGGAGTATATAGACGTCTTCGCCTGGAATTATGAAGACATGCCAGGACTTGATCCGCAAGTGGCCATGCACCGCCTCAACATCAATCCGGACGAAAAGCCTGTCAAACAACAGCAGCGACGGTTTCGCCCAGAAATAATGGAGGCAATTCAATCAGAAGTCAGAAAACTTATTGATGCTGGCTTCATCAGGGAAGAACAACATCCCGACTGGGTAGCCAACATCGTCCCCGTCACCAAGAAGAACGGGAAAATCCGGATCTGCATCGACTTCCGTGATCTAAACGAGGCTGCCCCAAGCACGAATTCCCATTGCCGATCACAGATGTCATGATTGACAATACTTGTGGATTCGAACGAATGTCCTTCATGGATGAATTCTCAGGATACAATCAAATCAAAATGTATCCTGATGACAAAAAGCACACCTCCTTCAGGACACCCCTAGGAGTGTATTGCTACACCGTCATGCCCTTCGGACTGAAGAATGCAGGGGGGCAACATATCAAAGGGCCATGAATGCCATTTTCCATCAGCAAATACACAAAACGGTGGAATGTTATGTTGATGACATCGCGGTAAAAAAGCCGCACTAAAGGTGATCACATAGCGGACTTGAAGGTGGTCTTTGACATCATGCGGGCTCATCAATTGAAGATGAATCCCACAAAGTCCTTCCTGGGGGTGGCCAGTGGCAAATTCTTAGGATTTGTTGTAACCTCCACCGGAATCCATTTGGACCCGGAAAAGATCCGCGCTATCCAGGAGATGCAACCCCGAAAAGCCTCAAGGAGCTCAGGGGATTACAAGGACGATTGGCGTACATCCGCAGGTTCATCTCAAACTTTCCGGAAGATGCCAACCCTTCGCTAAGCTGATGAAGAAGGGTGTCTCATTCATTTGGGATGATGCTTGCCAACAAGCATTCGAGGAAATCAAGCAATACCTCTCCCAACCACCAGTCCTTGCAGCTCCAGTATCCGGAAAGCCGTTTCTGGTGTACGTCCGAGCAATGGATCATTCTTTGGGAGCTCTACTAGCTCAGAATGACGATCAGGGACATGAGCAAGCAGTCTACTATCTAAGTAGAACAATGATCGGAGCCGAACATCGGTATAACCCGATCGAGAAAGAATGTTTGGCACTGGTGTTCGCTATCCAGAAAATGCGACACTATCTGGTAGGCCAAACTATAAATGTCATATCAAAAGTCAACCCCCTGAGGTTACTTATGACTAAACCTTCATCACTAAATGGCCGACTGGCAAAATGGGCCATATTGCTCTCCCAATATGAGATGCATTTTCTGCCACAAAAGGCTATTAAAGGACAAGCGGTGGCAGACTTCTTAGCTGAACACCCAGATCCGAGGGCAGTCAAACTCTACGAGGATCTCCCAGATGAAGTTGCTGAAGTCTGCCTGACTCAGACATTGTTCGAAAGTCAAGTATGGCAACTTTTCTTCGACGGTGCATCAAGAACAAGCCCGAAGGGACACATAGTAGCAGGGGTAGGAGTGATACTCGTCTCCCCACAAAATTATGTGATTCCCCGAGCTGTCTCACTGACCGAGCCTTGTCCAATAATGTGGCGGAATACAACGCTCTTTTGATTGGGATGCAATTCGCCGATGAGATTGGCGTTAAAAATCTCGAGGCATACGGCGACTCCAAGCTCATCGTCAGCCAAGTTCGCGGGGAGTACGAAGTCAGACATGAGACTTGGTACCCTATTACGATGCAACTATCCGCATGGCCGAGGGATTTACAAGCTTCTACATCGACCATGTATCGCGCAGGCAAAATGCGCACGCAGATGCACTCGCCTCCCTGGCTGCCTCCTTAGCTCTGCCAGCTGGAGCAATGGAGAAGATATTCGTCTACAGCCACGACCTGTATTGCCCGAGAAATGCTCTCGAGGATTATCAGGAGTTAACGGGAGGTCGTCACCGCGAAGAAGCACTTGAAGCGTCAACCGGTCCAGAACCCAGAGACTGGCGGTTCCCCTACATTGATTTCGTCTTGTATGGCATCCTGCCTGAGGACGCCAAAGAAGCGGCTGCCATTCGAAGGAAAGCCCCCAAATTCTATTATAATGCGATTACGCGAACATTGTATCGTCGATCGCATAACTGGATCTTACTCCGGTGCCTCTCACCAAAGGAAGCCCAAGAGGTATTGAAAGAAGCCCATGACGGTATGTGTGGAGCCCATCAACCTGGCCCAAAACTGGCACATGACTCCAAAGATTGGGTTACTATTGGCCTAAGATGATTGCCGATGCCGTCACTTATGCCAAGAAATGTCACGCCTGCCAAGTGCATGGCGACTTTATCCATCAAGCGCCAAGCTATCTCCACTCTACGGCCTCTACCTGGCCATTCGAAATGTGGGGCATGGACGTGGTTGGTCCTATCAGCCCGCCATCATCAAAAGGACATCGGTTCATTCTGGCGATAACCGATTACTTCTCCAAATGGGCTGAAGCCATCCCTTTGAAGGAGGTCAAGTCGTCGAACGTGATCAAGTTCGTGAAACATCACGTTATTACCGTTTCGGCGTACCTCGGCGAATTGTCCATGACAATGGACCTCAATTCATCAGCCAGGCTTTCCAGAGATTCTGCGCTAAGTTCAGAATCCAGAGTGTGTCCTCAACGGCATACTATCCTGCCGCCAATGACCTCGCAGAGGTTTCAACAAGACTATTGGCAAGCTTCTCAAAAAGTTTGTCTCGAAAAGTCAACGAGACTGGGACGACAAACTGGGTGAATGCTTATGGGCCTACCGCACAACTGTGCGAACCCCAACTAAAGCCACGCCGTTTTCTTGGTATACGGCTGTGAGGCCGTGCTCCCATTAGAAATTCAAATTCCATCTCTACGTGTCGCCTTGACAGCGGAGATGACAACAGAGGAGAAGCATCGATAGCTACTCCAAGAGTTGGAGGCCTTAGACGACAAGCGCCTGCAAGCCCAACAGCAAATCGAGCTCTACCAGGCTCGAATCACCAGAGCTTTCAACAAGAAAGTTAAAGTACGAACTTTCAAGAAAGGCGATCTTGTCTTAGCCGTCAGAAGACCCATGGTGATGACGCACAAGACAAAAGGAAAATTCTAACCCAAATGGGAAGGACCATTTGTAGTAGAGTCAGTCTACTCAAATGGATCATATCGCCTCATAACTTCAAACGGCGATACACTCATGATGCCGATCAATGGCAGGTTCCTGAAGAAATACTATCCTTAGATGGTATTCTTCTGCTGATCAAGTTAAGAGTACACCTCTGATCAAAACAAGAAGAGCTTCTTCATTGATATCCAACGCCTCCGACGGCTAAGGATAGAGGAAAATGTTGGCTTCTAAGCCAACATAAGTCTTCGACAACTCATCATGCTGAGGGGAATAGCATGGTTAGCCCAACTCAAACGGTAGTTGGTAAAGGCACCTCAAATCCGTTGATAGCTGAGGGTTTGCTAAAAATCCTAAAGTGGACTTGGCTCCACTCCTTCTTCCAAAATCCCCTACCAATTCTCATCCACAGAATGGTAGGTCTACAAAATACAACCATTACTAAGTTAACACTATACCTCTGGTAATGGAAACTTTTTATATTCCTTGTCGAGTACAAATTTTGCTTGTCAACTCTACACGGAATACCAAATTTTCAAATTTGCCAAGTTAACACTACACCTCTGGCACTTCAAACTTTCACTTGTCAATTCTCACCAATAGAATGACAGGTCCTCAAAGTTGCTCTCATCATGAGACAATCTTTGTCAAGTTAACATCACACCTCTGACAAATTGCTGTTAAAGTTTAACACCACACCTCTAAACAGTGACCAAGTTTCTGCCAGGTTTAATATCACACCTCTGACAGTCACTTTTCTTCAGACTTCCATATCGAAGCTGAAATGGATGATGCTAAGTAAACACCACACCTCTAGCATCCAAGTCATTGCTAAGTTCAACAATACACCTATGGCCATGACTTTCCCTCGGACTTCCTTATCCAAGCCGAGATGACCAATGCTAAGTTCAACATTACACCTCTAGCATTACCCTCACTGTCAAGTTAAACATTACACCTATAACAGTGAACTTCTGAGCTAAGTTAATATCACACCTCTGACTCACGTCCTTGTCAAGTTAACATTACACTTCTGACAAGACCACTTTCAACCCGTTAAGTTAATATCACACCTCTGACGGTAATAAATTTCCTAGATTCTCCGCGAGTCTAGTCACACTTGTTATTCTCTTCAACAGAATAACAAGTCTACCTAAAAACATTGTTAGATTAATACTACACCGTCAACAGTGTTTCCATCAAATCCCCAGTTGAGTTCAGTCAAGTTAATCCCAAACACTTGAGAAAAATTCACCCTTCCTGGGGGTACCAATTCTGCTTGTCACTTTCTCTTATAAAGTGGCAGGTTCATCAAAATTTTCATCTCTGTCAAGTTAATATTACACCTCTGACAGTATTGTGAGAGTTCCTGAAATAGGATCTTCTCCTACAAAATCTGACTTATTAAAGTTACCATCATAATTTTAACAAAGTCAAAGATTCTTTGCTTCTACGAGTCTAAGATAAAAAGTTCAAGACAATGAAAGAGGTAAAAAGAAAAGTGTCACTTTTATTTATTTCCGAACATATGAAAGTGATACAAAACGCTCTCTTAAACACTCTCTTATGCAATAAGATTGAGTGTTACAATTAAGGAGTACAAAGAAGTCCCTCTCTCTCTCAGAGGTTGCACTCACTCCTTATAAGCCGCGTCTGATTCCAAGTGCGCGATGTTTTGTGGCTACAATAGAAGCTGGTTACACCACGATGCATGATGTAAACATCGAAAGCGCCCTAGCTGACTAAGCTAAGAGCAATGGTGTTCTTGAGGTCCGGTGGCAGCAGAAAGTCCTGCAACCCTTCGTTTATGAACATCTCTTCCCCCAGCAGAACATCCAGCAGACATGACGAGTCCTTGATGTGACTTCTGGAGTGGGAGAGGAAGAGGATCTTGTCCGCCACCACAACCGCCGGAACCCTCATCGCCGTCATGCATAGCCTGACCATCTCTTGCCAGCAGGCATGAATGGCGAAGCAGATCAGAAGAGACCTTGGCGAGGGTTGGGTCCTCGTCAGAGACGTAATATACTCTCTTATAGGTGACGAGGACCATAATATACTCTCTTATAGGTGAACATCAAACAAGTTCGCCGGCCAAAGCATCCTTCCAGGGGCCCAGCAAACCAGCAAGTCTACCTGCAAGGAATGAAACAAAGGAATCAGAACAATCTGCAACTTAGTATGTTTCAACAGAGAAGAACTAAGTCACAAATGCAGACAGCAGACGCGGGAATGATCCAAACAGTCAGCCAAGCAGACGCAGAATGACCCACGCGGTGAGCCAAACTGCTGCGTCAGCAGAGACAAACGCGAATCAAAACGCGGTCTCATTCTACGCCCGCGTTTAAAAGCACAAGACGCGAGAAACTTCAGACGCCGAAAATTGCCATCTCCCTGTTGAATAAACAAGAGTTGCAAGATTCGGGTCTGAAAATTTCAGCCCAATTTAGAATTCGCTCAAGTCAATGGCCGTAAATGCCAGCTTAACGAGCAAAGCCCGCGCCAAGGATTTCAGCACTTGCGTCCAGAGGGGAAGTTGGCGGCGCAGATTCCAGAAGGAATGCACCAACTCATACTTCATGAGAAAATTCCAGGTGATTATGCCAAAATGCAAACTTGGGTGGACTAGAAACATCACGGCAGGTCGGGACAGCATACTGGCAGAGGCCTCTACCGAGAGTTGGGCTCTCTGCATCCAAACACGAACGAGCAAGATGATCCAAGAGACGCTTTTTCTTGAAGAGACCAAACAGGAGCATAAAAGCCCTGGGTCGTCTCCATCCACAGAGCCATCTTTATCCATGAACACAGGATCCCTTTTAGAGACTTTGAAGGAGGCGAGACTTCTCAGAGCAAACCGAAGAAAGAGCAATTCAAGGTCTGGATTGTCAAAGAGGAATAGGGTCAGCCCTATTTATAGGCAGACCCTAATAACTGCTATTAATGGTGCATCAATCGGAACCGTCGCGCACGACTGTCAAAGCCCAATGGAGGACTGACGCGTGGAGCGTCGCTTTGGGAACCGTCACAGACACTGGTTTCCAACCGCCAGCGCCGGTTTTGCATTAAAGAGCGTTAAAACGCCCAAGTCCAACGAAAAATTGACGCGTGGACAACTGCCTTGGAAAACAACGGATGACCCGGTTTCCCAAACGTCAGTGAAGACTTGACGTTCAATCGTCAGTGAAGACTTGACGGTCAAAGATCTCATAAAATCTTTAAGTCAGGCTGCATCAAACGCAGACAGCAAAGTCGCGTCCGGCTGCATTAAATGCAGATGGGAAAGCCACGTCTAAGAATACGCGTCACCGTTCTCAAATTAAAAGGCATCCACCCGCGCTTTAAAGGAGCGTCCACGTGACTCAAAGTCGCGTCCCTTCAGCATACAATGCTGCGTCCCTCGCGTCTGCTCTATCTGCGTCCTGCTCAGCAAGACAAATTCGCGTCTCACCCTGTGATTGACGCTGCGTCTCATCAAAAGGACTTAGTGAAATCTAAGTTCCTATTGAATGATGACCGCGTCTCACTCTATAGATCAATGCCGCGTCTCATCAAGAAGACTTAAAGTCTACGCCGCGTCTCATTGAAAGAACTTAGTCTTGCCTAAGTTCAATATTCACAGCCAGCGATCAGGGAGTTGAATTCATCCACAGCTAAACAAAGAAGATGGAACAAAATTTCAAGAGAAACTTTTATTATATCGAAGATAGTAAAAGTGAATACAAACACTCTAATAGAGTGTCCTCTTCTTTACAAAAAAAAAGGGGGAGGGAAGAAGGAGAAGAGGCTAAAAGTCTTGATCCGGCAAAGAACGAATACGTTCCCTGAGACAATGCATCTCGTGCTGACGTGCCTTCTCAGCCTCCATCACGGCTTGGACCCGCAACTCCTCTTCAGATAAAAAGGGTTTTGCAGCCAGCTGTGCTTGCAAAGATTCCAACCTGGAGGAATGAATGGTCTGGCTTTCTTTAGCCCGAGCCTTCGCAGCTTGTTGCTCCTCCAGCCTCTTCCGGATGGTGACAAGCGTCCTCTCATTATCCGCAATCATGGCTTCCGCTTTAGCAATGGCCGACCGAGCATTGGTAATGGCGAGCTCTGCGTTTTGCCGGATGAACTCGGATTCCATTGAATCGTCAGCCAGTTTCTGACATTCAGCTTGGAGACGCTCGAGATTGCGGACCTCTTCAGCAACTTGTGCTTCCACATCCTGTCGCTCTCGTTCCTGGTTGGCTAGGAGCCTAGTCAAGATGACCTGGGCTTCTTGAGAAGAGCTAGCATTGTCCAAAGACTTCAGCTCTTTCAGGTCACTTCCCAATCGCTCCACCAACAGCATACACGACTTAGCAAGCGAGGAGCCTCCAGTTAATTCGATGTTCCCGACCATGTTTCCAAGAAACGTCCGGGCAAAATCAAAAGAGCTACGCCCAGACAGGATAAAATCGATGCACGATCGCATCACGTCAAGGAACTGCTGCACCGTCTTGCGTGTCAGGAAACCCATGGTATCATCACCCAAGGTACTCCCCGACCCCCTTCTATCATGGAGAAAGGGGTGCAAGCCGGCTCTTTTTGCGCAAGAGTCGTGCTGACCGTCGATACGTCAAGAGCGAGACTGGCCACTGGCGCTTCCGGAGGTGTTGTCTCTGCAGGAACCTCCACAGCTAATGATGGAGTAGTAAGCGCAACCTCTTCAGAAGCTTCAGCCGAGACCTGAGCTGCGTGGCCTTCTGGAAAGGTACCGACCGTCGGACTCTCCATCTGAGCCCCCTCAGTCCTCTCTGCAAGTTATTGTGACATTAGCCACAAAGGAGAAAAGCGAAACATTTAAAATATCAGAAACCTCCTTACCATCTGGGAGGTCCAGAGACGCCGAATCCTTGGGCAAATCCTGCGGAGTGGAAGTCTCCCTGGCTTCAATAGTAACCCCTTCACCCGGCAGAATGGGTTCTGCCCCGGCTTTAGGGGTTGCCTCCTCTTCCGGCAAAGGAGAAGCCTCCCCGGCATCAGTAGTGGACCTCGCTGGAGTTATCTCGGCCACCAAAGCCGTAGCCCCTTCTGGCTGGGTCAACTCTTGTACCATTTCCTCATCTGCGAGGAGGGTGCAGCCTCGACATTCTCAGCCAATCCTGCAACATAAAAAAGGAGAATGTTAAAGCCTCCTCTTCAAAATTAAAAAGGGGAAATTAGGCCAAAAGGTGAAAAGAGTACCTCCCGCGGGAACAATCGCCGGCTGCGACACCGTTGATGACTCACCCCCGTACATTTCTTCCTCCGAGATATGGGAGAACTTTCTCAGATCAGGAAAAACGGGTTCATCACCATAGTCAACCACGTCTTCAAACTCGCTTTCCCCTGAGAGTGAGGAAGACGATAGCGCCTCGCGCGAAACTTCTGCAACCGGAGCCTTGCCACCAATTATCCCAGTGGTAGGACTGGGGTCAACTGCCCGAGGACTGGTAATAAAGACACAAGGCGACCCAGGTTGCTGTACCTCATCTCTCCCTTCATGAGCAAGTAAAGACCCGGGTCGAACTGAAATCCCCGGAATATCGACATCTCCTCCACTCATGATGTCGACCTCTAGCTGCTCATCCTCATCAGCGGAGATGGCTCTGTCGACGAGCTCCCCTTCCTCCGCAGACCTACGGTATCTGCTGCTCGACCTAGGGGGACGGACTAAAGGAATATCCTCTTCAGCTATGTCTTCTTCCCTCGGTACCTCAACGACAGCAGGGATGTCTTCAGAGCGGGAGACTTCGGTTGTCAAGTCTCCCCGAACCCTCTTGGGAGCAGGTTCAGCAGTTGAAGCAGAACGTTGACGACGCTTGCTCACCACCCCGCGAGTCTTTGCTGCTCGTGGCTCCGCCCTTGCTGCTTGCGGCTCCGCCCTTACTGCCCGCGGCTCCCTTCCCGATCTTCTCCCGACCTCCTTCTGGGCCTTCAGGTACTGTTCGGTGAGTTTCGAGGGCTTACCAGACTCTGACCTTGCCTCGAGACTTGCATTGATACTCTCAATACATGAAGACCCCGGAGCAAAGTCCGGCGACTGGTTAACCTGAAAGTACCAGGTGCAGAAGCTGAAACTCATGCGACACTTGGGCCCCTCGATAGGTAGACGAAAAGTTGCTCCCGTCCCTCCGGCCACACTGTAGTACCAAGCCCGAGCACCTTCGAACAAGTTCCCTTCGAAGGCGAGTCGAGCGTTGGGATTCCCGACGTAGAGTTGATCGTAGCCGAACTGTCGAGCGAAACGATTCGGCATGTACGGCTCGATGGTGCATGAAGTCCCCTGCCGGAAAAGCACATACCCGGGTCGGATATTGATCAACCACCAAAAGGCTCCCGTGGACAACCTCGTGAAGCCATCTGAGCCCGCGGAATCAGCACATAGATCCCCGGAAGATGCACCAGGGATCTCGGGGAAGCAGCGATTGATCTGGTAATTCGCGGGATCTGAAAGTCGCTTCCGGACGTAATATATGTAAACGTCACTCCACCTCGAACCCTCCAACCGTTGTACAAAAGGGACGGAACTCTCCCTCCAACGCACCGCCGTCATCAAAGAAGGGCAGTGCATCACGTACCAAGCCAGAAGGTACGTATAAGGCAGCTCGATCCGAGGGTTAGGACGCTTCACCGTCGGATTCCCCTCTGAGTCGACATACGGCTTGCCGTGGGAGTCGGTAGTTTTCGGCGCCTCGCAGAAACTCTTGTTTAGCGCCCGCAACCCGCTCTGAATACCAGCCACCATGGCCGGGAGAAGGGCTATAGGGTTGCTATGAGCCAGGAGCACCGCCGGGTACACCACGTCAGCAACAATAACTTCATGTGGCAACGTGGGCACCACACAACGCTTCAGCCACAGCATCAAGAAGCCTGCCAACAGTGCCCTATCGGAGATTGGGGTCCGGGCTTGATGGTGGAAGCTTTCAAAAACCAGGTCAGGGTCGAAACCGTCCTCGTTCGAGACCGTGGTGTAGAAGCCTTCAGAAGCCTGGTCGATCCTGTCTTCAATCTCCCTGTCGGAACTGGGAACCAGTCGGGTTATCAGAGTATCTTTACTATCGATACCATTAAATAAGTAACTGGCCCAAGACAGTTGCTTGACTCCCTGCGACCGCCAGGTGGTTATCTGACCACAAATGTGGAAGTGACACATCACTTCCCAGTAAGTCTCGTACACCCCAGGAAACTCTTTCTTCAAGTAGTGGAGCTCCTTAGTGGTCGGGACATATTCCTCATATGGGATATCCCCTGTCGATAGCCCCGAGACCTCATGTAGCTCGTGCATTGCAAGGCCCATCTCTCCGACCGGGGTAAAGAACGTCCCCGTCAGCGGATTGTAGCGCTCCAGGATCCCGAAAAAGTTATGAGAGCCTGGTGGGATACCCCACTGTACGGCCCTGACCGCCACGTACAGTCCCACGTGTTGTAGCAGATCCCCAAGGTCGGTGAGGAACGAAACCTACCATTCTGCCCCACCAGTAGTTCTCCGTGGAATGGACCCACCCGGGCGCATGGAACCCGACCGGATAATCACCCTCCGCTTCCATGAACGCGTTGAGGAAGGTAGTGCCAAGTTGTGGTATCTCTCCCGCCGGAACCTCAGACTTGCGCGACCCAGGAAATAGGCCGAGAACCGACCTGTCATGGCTATCATGACGATGCACTTTATGGGAACCCAAATCGCCGAGGGTAATCTCGGGGACATATCGAGAAATGTCCCATTCCATCTTCCGAGGGACGGACATGTGCTGGAAGTAGGACAGCGGGAACATCCTCTCCATGTCCGGAAGAAAGAATCTTCCACCCTTTATCTGACGGAGCCATTTATAAGTTCCGTCATACACACGATAGCCGCCGCCGTCGATACGATCTCCGAAGAGGAAGGCAGGCTTCTCCAACTTGACGCGAGCATCTGTTGTGAATGCTGCATCGGTCATAAGTACCCGAAGAGTTCTCATGTCAACATTAGAGAGCCTCTCCTTGCGAGCCGGAGACTTGTCAGCAGTCACAGGGGCAGTCCTTCGTAGCACAAAGGTCAAGTCCTGGTCAGCACCACCTACGTGTCCAAAGTGGCGCGTCTTGGCGAGTGAGGCAGGAGTACGGGGCACTGCAAAAGGAAAAGACACTTAGTTAGATACTTTATATGCTAAGTGTTCCTAACCCAAACGCGGAAGAGATACTAGACGCAGGAGTTATCAAAACCGCGTCCAGACCTGCAAGCCCGCGTCCAAACGCGGAAGAGATACTGGACGCAGGAGTTATCAAATCCGCGTCCAGACCTGCGAAACCGCGTCCAAACGCAGAAGAGATACTGGACGCAGGAATTATTAAATCCGCGTCCAGACCTGCAGGATCCGCGTCTCCACCACATTCTCCTTGATGTCACTTCTGGGGTGCGAAAAGAAGGGAGTTATCCACCTTAACCCTTCCATCACCATAATCGCCAGAAGTTAAGGAGAGTAACTCCCTTCCTTTCACATCCCCAGATACCTAAGTGCTTGAACTCGGACGCTAGATTCATCAAAATCAGCAGCTGATGAAACAGAACGCAAGGATCAAATCCGCGTTCTGTGAACCAAGTCCGCGTCTGAACTCTTCACAATTAGAAATATTCTAAGTGAAGAATCTGAAGCGCAGGACCCAATGGCGCGAGGGTCCAAACCCGCGCCACGGTTATCAACTCAAAGACTGCGTCTGAGACCGCGTCTGAGAATCAAACACGAGTTATATCTTGTGTTAAAAATTCTTAGGGTTCTATGGGCTTCCATTAATGGCGAAATCCATGCCTAAAAGGGCATTATACCTGGGAAAGCAGCGTCCTGCGCAGAAGAAGCGCCCCTCTGGGCCTCGGCGGCGGTCGCCCGTGAAGAAGATGCGGTTGGCTTGGTCTTGGGTGCCATCTTTAATTCCAGTAAATGGAGATGAATAGTTCAAAAGTCCAGTAATGGAGATGAACAGTTCAAACAGAGGAAGAAGATAACTCTCTTTCTTGAACAAGTGCGTTCGGAGAAGAAGAGGTATCTCCCTAACTGTGGCTATTTATAGGCACAAGGATTCGCGAAGATACGCGGCGTGTGGCCCGATAAGACGCAACGATACGCGGCGTGTAGCCCGATAGACGCTGCAGCGAGTCACCGCTTGACGCGTGGAACCAAATCATCTTTTAACAGAGAAGATCATGCGCCACGGCTCCGCGGCGAGTCATCCTTTGACACGTGGCACGGTTCAGTTAATGAACCGGGAAATCCGCGCGCCAAAAGGTGAAAATCATACTGGTTCCCCAGGCCAGCTGGCGGCGTAATCATGACACGGCACAGACTCGCACCCGACGGCCATGTCTCTTCGATGGATATGCCCCGTCAGCATCGCCATAAATGCGCCCAGACAATCGCGTCTATATTCAAAAGATGCGTCTCTCCGAAGTTCGCGTCTTCAACTGAACATCGCGTCTGCCTTATGAAGATCAGTCGCGTCTCCATTGCCAAAGGACGCACCCTACAGAAATCGCGTCTTTACAGCAGTACCATCTCGGCTTTTTGAAAAAGAACCTGCGTTCGGCCTCCTGCTTCTGTAAAATCAGTTCAACAGTACACTGACGCAAGCAGACGACCAACCACTCCTGGCTTAAAGCACACTCGTGACAGACTAAAAGCAATCGGGGAGGTTTAGACTGTGCATCTAGACACTCAACATGATCAACTCTGGTGGCTTCAAAGAGTTCAAACAGTACACTCACGAAGACCAACTCCAGATAAGATCGAACCCGGAGCATCAACAGTCCAGTCACGAAGGTGAATTCAGCTAGAGTCCAAAGTATTTCGAAATCCGTCCCAGTTAACTGCGGAATATCGAAAACTTTGGAGGGGGTTCTGTAGGCTGTCCAAAAGTTACTGGAGGACAAGCCATTGAGAAGCAAAGTTTCAAACTCTAAACGCGAGGGACTATCACCCGCGTCTCAGTATCAAGGCGCGTTGGCCCGCGTCTAAGCATCAAGGCGCGTTGGCCCGCGTCTCAGCATCAAGGCGCGTTGGCCCGCGTCTCGGCATCAAGGCGCGTTGGCACTATCACCCACGTCTTAGCATCAAGGCGCGTCGGCTCGATACCCGCGTCTCAGCATCAAGGTGCGTCGGCCTGACACCCGCGCCTCAGTTGTAACCACCCGGATTACGGGGCCATTCACCGCACAAGTAGCGGGAAGTGGCCCTCATCGTGGAGCACTTTTAGGGGGGCACGATCACCCCCTAAACCTCTATAAATAGCCCCGTCGCTATGAAGAAGGGGGACTTTTTTTTGGGCAATCAGCATCAAGGTCAAACTTTTGGCAATCAGCAACAAGAGGGCGACACAGAGAGAAAAGCAGCAGATCAACTCTTCAGCAAGTTCGCTGCGTACGAGCTAGCTTTCGCCTACCTTCTCTTCGAGAGTTTTGGTAGACAGAGCTGAGTTACTCTTCCTACCAGCCGAAGAGGAGATCCCAGAAGGACGGTCATCTGGTCAACGGAGAACAAGATTCACTCTCCACCGCCACACGAAGAACCCAGCATTAAACAAAGGGGGAATTCAAGATTCAATATTCTCCCTCCCTTGTAACCGGAAGGAACAGTTTTTGTTGTAATCCTTTTCATTTGATTCAAGGAAAACTTTTACCGCAAATTCTCGTCTCTCTCCTTTCCCGGGTCATACAATCGTTACTTGCTCGTAGAATGTCATTCACATATAGCACAAGAAATATAAGTCTACTCTCTTTAAATTTATGGTAAATACATTGATCATCTACAATCTCCTTAAAACTAAAATTGGATATTACATGATCAAATTTCAAATACCATTGGCGGGATGCTTGCTTTAAATCATAAATAGATTTCTTTAATTTGCAAACCAGATGTTGTAAACTTTTAACTTTAAAACTATCTGGTTGTACCATATAAATTTCTTCCTCAATGTCACCATTAAGAAAGGCTGTCTTAACATCCATTTAGTGTAACTTTAGGTCAAAGTGAGCCACCAGTGCCATGATAATCCTAAAAGAATCCTTCATGAAAACTGAAGAGAAAGTCTGCTTGTAATCAATGCCCTCTTTTTGAGTGAATCCTTTGCAACAAGACGTGCCTTATACCTTTCGACATTGCCTTGTGAATCCCACTTAGTTTTGAACACCCATTTACAACCAATCGATTTCTTACTTTTAGACAACTCTATTAAATCTCAAATATCATTATCTTTCATGGATTTTAACTCATCATTCATGGCATTTGACCATTTAGAGGGGTGAATACTGAGTTTGGTCTCATTCAAGAATGTGGGGTCATCCTCTAACCCTATGTCAAACTCATGCTCTTCGAGATAAACTATATAGTCATTTGCAATGACAGATCTCTTCTCCCTAATTGATCTCCTAAGTACTTGTGATTGAGAATTTTCAAGTTCTAACTCATCAGCATGATCTACTTTAGGATGAACTGTATATGTACCTTATAAGGATGCAACTGTATTTTCATCTTGAAGTGGAGCAACTACTTTATCATTTGGAATAATTATCATGGGTATAACAATATATTCTTCCTTAAATATGAAATCCTCGTATAGTTGACTCCCACTGTTCTGAATATCCTCAAAAAAATTAGCAATCCGTCTTTATGTTTTTACTGGAGGGACAATGAAACTTAAAGCCTTTATACCTCTCAGAATACCCTACGAATAAACAGATAACTGTTCTTGAGTCCAGCTATTTCTCATATGGTATATATGACCGAGCTTCTGCTGGACAACCCCAAACATGTAAATGCCTAATATTGGAAGATTTCTCAGTCCATAATTCGTATGGAGTTTTAGCTACTGTTTTGAGGAGGTAAACAACCGTCTTTAAGGTTCCACTCTATAATGACTCTGGTAGAGTAGTATGAGCTATCATACTCCTAACCATGTCCTTAAGTGTGAATTTCGTCTCTCAGTAACACCATTCTGACGAGGTGTCCCTGACATAGTGTACTAAGCGATAATGCCAAACTCTTCTAGAAATTAGCAAATAGTCCTGGACATCTATCTGATCCGTCGTGTCTGCCATACTACTCACCATCATGATCAGATTTAACGACTTTAATCTTTCTATTCAGTTAGTTTTCAACTTCAGCTTTATAGATTTTAAATATGTTCAGTGATTAGGATTTCTTATATAACAAGTATAGGTACCCATAATTAGAGTAATCGTCTATAAAAGTGATGAAATATTCGCGACCATTGTATGGAGTTTCAATTTTTATAACTATCAATTAGAATTCTAGTACCAACAACTTTAGATTTGAAAAGTAGACTAAGTATTTCATTATCAAGAGTGACAGTAAACCAGATCTGTCTAACAATGAAATAGAAATACGATTCCGTCTAAAAGAACGGTACATATAAAATCTCATCCAAATCTAAAACAAAAAAAAAATCAGAATCTAATTTAAGCCTACAAACTTCAATAACTTTAACTGCAACTTTATTTTCATCACCTATGTACACGTATCGCTCAGCTGGGCTGGGCCTCTTTTGAGTTTAGAAGTTCCGCATTGAATCGCCTATGTGAATTATTTGTCCACCATGTATGAGGTGACATTAAGGCTAAATTAATTTCAGAACAACTATAAACATAAGATATACCCACTAAACAATCATTTCTGATACTTTATGTAATCCTGCTTAGGTGGCCTACTTTCTTACAGAAGAAATATGCAATGACCTTAGGCTTCTTATCCTGCCCTTTTGTCACTTAGGTTCAGCAATTGTAGTAGTGTTTATGTTCCTCCTTTTGGTTTCACTTTTCCTTTTCTTATTAGAAGTACTACCCTGGAGGCTAAGTGAGTACTTTCAGTCTTTTCTTGTTTTAATCTCCTTCCTTTCTGGACACAATGACTGATGAGCTCAATAAGACTCTACTTTTCCTTTTGAGCATTATAAATAATCTTGAAAAGGGTTATACTTTATAAGAAAAGAAATTAGAATGAAGTGCACAAGAATCTCTTCAGAGAGTTCTAATTTCAGTGCCTTTAATTTAGAAATAAGATTAGACATTTTCATAATGTACTCCCTATGTTTTCTTTGCCATTGTAGTGTATATTTATCAGCTTGTTAAAATGCATACTGGCGTCAGCTTTATCCGATTTAATAAACCGATCAGCTACTTTAGCTAAAAAAACCCTTACATTGACTTTATCAGGCATAGAATCCCTAATAGTTATAGGAATATGTAATTTATGATCATTAGACACATCCGGTAAGATCTCTCCCACTTATCATAATTGGCATTTTCTTTACAGAACTTTTGTTAGTAATAGTAGAGGTCCATCAGTCCTTAAGGTGTAGTCTAGGTCCATGAATTCAAGAACGATCTTTAACGTGATCTTACCACTTCTTAAAGTTTGTACCATTCAGTTTAAACTACATAAGTGTACAATTTCTCATCAATTTAACATAAACATAGATATTTAACAAAATTCTACTCTAACAGCCATAAAAAAAATAAATTTCAAAAAATATAACCAGTTTAACCGATAGAGTTGTCGACCAAACTTTCAGAACAAACTGTGTTTCTATATGCCAACACTGTACAGGCCCAATATAGATACCCTAAAGTCTAAGTCCTATATAAGAGAATAACCTTCCTTTGGGTTGACTGTCACTTTATAGAATTGGTCCTAAAGTTTAAGTAATCTATATTAACCATATAATATATGTAATGGCCCGGCCATGATGACAACCTTCCTTTGGGCCGATTGCCATATGCATGAGCCACACAAATCTACGCATCTGAATTCTTGTTCTGCCATTGGACTAGTTAATGAGGGTAATGCAATATAGGCCTATAGTGTGACAACTTTTTTTTGGACCGATTACCATACACCAAAGTTCTCCCACTTGCATTACCCACATCAAGTATCCGAAGCTGTACATAATTCAGCCAAACAATAGTCTTCCTTCGGGCCGGCTATTGTCCGCATGAACTATATACGCAATTAAATAAGTTCTTTTATAAATTTTTTAACTTGAACATGTATATATTTTATATGTATGTTATCAACTGTAGTAAATATCAATATTCTTCATGCTAGATAATATAAGCAATATAATATTGATGATAAAGTGGAATTAAGTAAGGATACTATTATCATGATAAACAAATATTTTAATATCTTTTTATATCAACTAACTACTGTTTTGTCATATATAGTTCCCGTAATACTGTAGTGCTCGTCAAGAGCTTCGAAACAGTTGTTTACATGCCCAAAACAGAGGTCGGATGAGCCTGTAAAGGCTAATTGAAGTTTTTATTGGCAAAACAGATCTGCAGTGCTTATCGAGTCTGAATCAGACCCGACCCGCAATGGTTAAGTTATTGGTTTCCTTTCTTATTGGGTGGGTTTAAATAAACTAGATAAAACTCAATTAGCTTAATGTGAGATTGATTGGGATTAAGTCTCATTATTTGAGAAGAATTCTACCACAAAATACCCTTAATAGACTAGAATTATATCTCAATCATAATACCAAATCTATCTTAACAATCCCAAATGAAATTTAATATGAGATTATTTAGGAGTAAATTTCTTTACTAGAGTAAAATTCTATCTCTAAATATCTGAATCCTATATAATCTCATAATCTTAATTAATTCATGAACCCAAAATAATTAACCATAACCATTTTTTTTTTTTGATATTAACTTAAGGCCTGCCATGCATGCAAGCTCCCCTGTCTGCATGCGTCCCGCCACCAAAAGTTTTTTATTTTCTTTTTTTAAAATTTCCAAAAAATATTTTCAAAATAATAACACACAGACTAAAAATTCCAAAAATATATACATGACAAATTCAATAAAAAAAACATCCCTTTTAATCTTTTAATTCAATATATGAGACACAAAATATTTATTGAATCAAAGGGAAGTATTTATTCATGATTTATTAATCGAGATCAAAAATTTACTTTATATCCCGATGATCGGATAAAGAGGATGCTCTGATATCAACTTGTTAGATCTAATTTTATCCTATATAAGATCTACACATATACCGTAAGTCTCTTTATCATGATAAAAGAGAATGAGAGTTTTAGGCATACCTAATTCTATCATGAAAGGAATGCCCAAGGTTGCAAGATCTCGAGGACGCCGGAGTTGAGGGAAAGGATTTTTCTCTCTAGCCACCAAGTTCTCTTCTTCATCCTAAGAGGAGATGAGAGGCCTCTAAGAGAGATTGTCATTTTTGGTGGAGAGAGAACCCTATCCATAATATATATATATATATATATATATATATATATATATAATATATATATAGTATCAAGGAAGCCTAGTTCAATTCATCATAGATATACGCCCTTGATTTATAACATGAGTTACACACGTGTAGATGAGTCCCACATCTTAATTTATATATATATATATATATATATATATATATATATATATATATATATATATATATATATATATATATATATATATATATATATATATAGTATCAAGGAAGCCTAGTTCAATTCATCATAGATATACGCCCTTGATTTATAACATGAGTTACACACGTGTAGATGAGTCCCACATCTTAATTTAAATACAGTCATGGCCAAGTGTAATTAAAAACATGTCTAAGCCCAAACCATTTAGGTTTGATCAATTCTTTATTGGGTCAAACAATATAGGCTAAGTGGGCGGGTGCAAATATCCAATTGACTTGATTAGGCCCAAAATAAATTAGACTTTAAAATATAATAAGTCTAACATGCTTTACTCAAAATTACTTTCATTTTTTTTTTTCCTTCCGAATGTATCACGAAGCTTGTCTTTTGCTGAAAATTCCCTAACATCATGTACAATGTAAGATTAAAAAGTCCTAAATTTCTTCTTCTAATTATTTTCCATGTCAAATAAACTAATTACAAGGGTCTGTTTACAAAAAAAATTCATCTTTGTTGTTGGGTCGAAAACCTTCCTTTAATAGAAAGGAAACGCAAGAAAGGGCGTGTTTGTTTCGCCGCAAAACGCAAGTCATAAAACTTTTTCTCCATTTTCCGTTATTTATTTCGCTGAAAAACAAGTTGCAAAATGCAACTCTTCTTTTCCCACTTACAATTGCTACAGTTAAATTTGTGGTTATGTAAATCTCACTTTTACACTTATATTTTCCCACTTGCAGTTGATACAGTTAATTTCGTGGTGATGTAACTCTCACTTGCAGTACATTTACAGTTCAAAACAGTTACTTGATAATCAATATATAATTTAATATTATTAAATATTTAATATTTTAAATAGTGTCAATTTCTTATTTAATTATTTTATATTTTTAATCTTTAATTTTTGTATTTTTTAATATTGTTTTAATATTTAATATTTACTATTTTAATTTAATATTTTATTAATACTTTATTATTTTATTAATACTTATTCCATTTTTTATTATTTTATTTAGAGTTAATATTTTATTAATATAAAAATATTATACTTTAATATAAAATTACTATATATTTAATTATTTATTTTTTAATATAAAAAATTACTTTATTAATATCATATATATTTTATTATTATATTAATATTTTATTATGTTAATATTGTAATAATAATTCAGTATAATAATACTATAATAATAATTTATTATTAAATTATAATTATATTTTATTTTGTTAATTTTATATTGCTATAATATTACAATAATATTATAATAAAATTTTTATTATAATAATTTTCAAGTATTTTTAATATTATAATATTATAACTATATTTTATTATTTTTGTAATATTTTTTAATATTTATATTTTATTAGTATTCTTAAAATTTTATTAATGTTCTTTAGATTTTCTTAAAATTTATATTATTTATTTAGTTAATATTTTACTATTTATACTAATATTTTATTAATATTATTGTTATAAATAAAATATTAAGATTATAATTTTTATCTCAAAGTTATTAATACATTTTAATTTGTAATAGTAGATTTAATTTAATAGTATTTATAATATTTAAATCACTGCTACAGTTAATTTTGTGGTCAACTTTTTCACTTACACTTTTACATTACCAACCAAACACCGTAAACACAATATACTTTACCATTTACACTTTCACTTTTTCAACCAAACACCGTAAAACACAATATATTTTTCCATTTATATTTCACTTTATCAACCAAATACCGTAAAACATAATATATTTTCTCTATTACAGTTCACTTTTTTTCATTCTCATTTTACGACTTACGACTTGCGACGTTTTGCAACGAAACAAACAGGCGCAAAGTTTTGGTTAAGAAATAAACCGGAAGTCCTCGTGGTTTCAGCCACCACAGAATCTCTCTCCGGTTCAACTGAACCGGATTTTCTGTTCCCGAAACAAAGACAGTCCCACCAAGAACAGACCTCGAGGTTCAGCGCTCGGCCCCAGATGCGTCAGTGGACCGTGACAATTCTACGGATTTAACGGGGGTGGATATTACTCATAAACTCTCACCCACTCCTTACACCCACACTCTGGGTCCCACTTGAGACTGAAACAATGATGGATAGTGTAGTCAAAGTGGGTGCAGAAGTCGTCTCGTAATTTTCAGTTATTATAGTCTTCTTCCAAAATAAGAGGTGGGTTTTGTGACTGATTCGATTATTAATTTACTGTTTGAGGGGAAAATAGTACTTATTGGGATTGCACCTCATACTGCCAGCATTTGCTAAGTTTATGGGCCCCAAATTTGGAATAAGATGTTGAATGATTGTGGACGATCCTCCACGATCAACAGTGACTCAGTATGAGAGAGAGAGAGCATAGCTGTAGACAGAGGCAGAGCCCGAGGCCCCTGCAACTCCTGCTTCCTTCACTTATTGTAGTCAGAAAGGAACAAGCTTAATTGAGACACCTACCGTCTTGCATTGTCGTTCTGCTCTTTGCTCGCTATCTGGGAGCTCCACTCGTCACCCGAACATGTTGCATGTTGCATATTTCAAAGGTGATTAAAAGAAAACAGCCATCATTGTCCTTAGGGAGTGAAAATTTTCAGGTTTAAGTCAAAAGAGTTAGGTGATTCAACCCAAGATTGGACGAGGTGGAGGCCCTGCAGGCGGAGTGTTACCGGGGAGGAGCGAGGGTGGGCGGATCTCGCCGTCGACATGAATTTGATGAGGATGGTAAAATCTAGCAGGCACGGCGAGGTCTCAGCGGGCCACGACGGTTGCGAAAGAAAGAAGATGGTGGTTGTGAGACCATCATCTTCTTCCTAATTTTTCTTTATTTTTGGGTTGATGATTTGGAGATTTTAACTTGATTTTTCTTCTTCTTCTTCTTTTTTTGGGTGATGATTTTGATTCTAGAGTTGGTGAAGTTTATGTCTAGTTGAGAGTTGAAAGTGAGAAATTATACGACACGTCAGACTCATTATTTTGTGTCCTCCACCTTTAAAAACATGAGTCCACCACTTTGAAATAACCAGAAAAATAAGAGGAAGAAAAAGAGGAAGAAGAGAGAAAATTTGGGTGCATGGATGCGATGGGTGATAAGATTTGCGTAGAGAATACCAGAATGGGCAAAGCAACAGGGGACCTAATGATGTCACCCATCTCCATCTTGTTCCCATATTCACTAGCTAACTTCAAACAGTATCCACTCTCTCTGTGTATTCTCTACAAAATGTGCCCACAGCTTGAAGCTGCGCTCGTCCGTGGGAATCACCAATGGGTGCTTCATTTACGCAACCTAAATCTGACAAAACAAGTGAGTAAAACTTGTTGGCATTCATCTCTCCTGCTAGGAAAGAAAATCTCAACAGTTTGGCGACATTGGAAATTTGAACGTCATCAGATCTCCCTCTGCTAACATATGAAATGAAATAAGATAGACAGATGAAAAGAGATCTACAGTGCTATATAGCCAACATGCACTACAAGAGAATTTCTGATAGAGGAAGAAAGTTGTGGTGGCACAGGATATGTGCCCCGTCCACACTTGTTTTGTCTCTCTCAACTCAGCTGCCAATTTTTAGTGCAGAACAAAAAATGAGCTTACTATTATTATGAGCCAGTTTTCGAGGTCGAATCTTTCTCACTCAAATACAATCACACGATATTTCTGAATATAAGATTTATTTTATTGAAATTGATTTATATTATTTCAAGTAATCAAAAATTGAAAATTATTTATTTTGAATACTTTTTACTCATTCATCAAGCAGTCACAAAATAGACGATTGAAAATAACATGTTGCTTAAATCTATATCTTTACATATATAAATTCTCGATCCGACTATTTTATCATGATTTAAACACTTAAAAAATCCTCACACACCAATTTTTGTTAGATTTCAAATATTCTACACCGTTAAACTAACTCACTCACTATTTCGATGTTTTATTTTAAGCCTACTTGACAGATAGGTAAAAAATATTTAAATACATTAATTTTTATTTACTTGAAATATTGCATTCAAATGTTATAAGATTGTATTTGAGTGAGAAAAATTCAACCTCGAATCCTTTTCAGAATGACACAAGTCTTTCTCCTGATGAGTGTAAATCTAAGACAGCAACAACATAATCTCTTCATAGGTTTTTCCTTCATTTTGCAATCCTATGCCTAGGAATTCTGATTTCGTTTTCATTTCATTTGAAAATCCAATTCATAAATAGCAATTATAGCGAGAAATCTATAATTTCCACTGGGTTTGGCAAACACAGAAATAGTCGCCGAACTTTTTTTTTAAGTTTTCATTTTTAAACTCTGAAACTAGAATTTGAAATATTAAGCATGCATAACCAATTACAGTGCAAAACCAGTATCTAACTATCTTTTCGTACTACATAAAAATCACTTCCACATTACTAATCAAAAATCAAAAAACACAATATACTTTTCCACTTACATTTTCACATTACAAGCAGACACCGGAAAACTTATTTTCACAAATCTCAATTTCCAACTACCCTTGTACATTTCCTATTCCCACTTTTCATTTTTCTACCACTTCCATGAATCCTAACAGGCCAAGAGTAACAATATGTACGATTGAGATATTCATCGCCACTAATCATTCTAAACAACAAAAGGCTCCCCCAATACTGCAAAGTTTACACACAGAATCTGTAAACACGAATGTCAATGACCATTGCCTCAGTCAATGCAAAAGAGAAGAGAACATCAAGCTTGTAAACATAATTGAACCCAAAGGCTTTCACGAGCAATCCATACTTTTTTCATCCTGCTGCTTCTTAATTGGATTCCTCCTCCCCTTCAGTCTTTGGAGGCGGTGGTAAAACCTCTGCCACCGATCGGACAAGCTCTTCGACCTTAGATTCACCTTCGTCTTCATGGCTAGCAAATCTCCTGTCACAATACTCAATAATCTGCACACACACAGAACATAGCAAATGAAAAAGGCTCATTCAAGAATTCTCTCCAAATAAAAAAGGAAGATAAAAAAATCCATAAAAAAAAGACAATATCTTTAAATTATATCTCCCGTTAAAGAGTAATGCCTCCAAAATGATCAAGTTCTTTGTAAGTACTGTACATAATAAAAAGCATATCCCTGTCAAGTTTACTGCAAGTATCATCCAGTGACTTGTTCGTGAAAATATCACATTTCAGACTGCTAGAAAACCGACATCAGCAAAGAACTCTATAGTCTACCAAAAGTGATAATAGGAACAACAAGTACGAACAATTATTGAATTCAAGACCCAAAGTATCACAAGTTTGCGCTTTTACTACCATAGAGCTTAGTCTCAAAACATTTCAAGACTACTACAGAAAACAATTGTTTAGTAATATTATTACAAGGCCATTGAGGATCTTGACAATGGATTCCTATAAGAACCGGTTTCCAATAAGCTAGCTGGATTTAGATTAGGACAGTACATAAAGATGAAGTATTTATGAACCCTAACAGAGAGAGAACAACTCTCGACTTTTCACGTGTTTAAACATAGTGATTCAAAGTTTGATGCTTAATCTAATTTACACAAGGGTCTCCATAAAGTATAGAAGATCACCGGTCCCTTGTATTTTGACAGTGGAAACAATGGATGCACTGCAGTCTATCTACACAGATGAATCAATCTAAAGCTAATCTGGAGGTACATATTAAGATTAAATATATATATATATATATATATATATATATATATATATATTTTTGTATGCTAGTTATTCATGGAATAGCCATATTCAACTGAGCATTGATTGGGCAGATTGAAAGTTTAGATTCTAGCCCGCGTTGATAATATCCATACTTATTATTGCTCACATGATAATTCAGTACTTAAAAGAACTCAGATAATTGAGTAAATTGTTTTTGACAAGAAGACACAGCTAGTATCCAACGAGTACTATTTCATAACTGCATGCAATAGAACTAGGGGAATATGGAGAAAATCCCCCTAACATTTAGACCACCTTCAACAATACCCCCTAACGTTCTATTTTGTTGAGCCACCGTCAATTTTCTAACTTCTATTGAAAATAAATTGTCAAATTGCTCAAATGCCCTTATTCATTATATATCAGATTTGAGTCCTTCCCCAAACTCAAATCCCACCCATTGCTGCCCTAACCTTTAATTCAATTGTCTTGAACGGACCATAGCTAGATCTAAACTTATTTGTTAGTGATGGAGTCCTGTTTGTCCTCTATACCCGTCGTCTCTCGTCTTTGTCATGGCTTAAAATTTTCTGGAAGTGGGTTAAAAGGAAAGGAAAAATATTAGAAACTTTCTTGAATTGAACGAGTTCCTTTATTTTCTTGAATTGCAAGGTTGGGTGGCCAAGATCGAGGCTCGATTTCACTGCCTCTCGGCCGAGCTGCTGGTTACTCTGATCACGAGCACCTTGCTCTTGTTCTCTATTGCGAATGTGTGTGTGTGTGTGTGTGTGTGTGTGTGTGTGTGTGAGAGAGAGAGAGAGAGAGAGAGATGGGTTTGGAAGAGAGTGGACAGGAATTGGTTTTGAGGAGAAAGAAGAGGTTGAAACTATTTTTAGACCGAAAAGGGCAATTTGGTCTATGAACAATTCAAATTTAACAAAAGTTAAGCATTTGACACAGGTTTTTTTTTTTCCGGTTTTTATTGGGTGGGGTCAATGAATTAGAATATTATGGAGTATTGCTGAATGAGGTTCAAAAATTAAGGGAGTTTTCTCCATGTTCCCCTATAAACTAAAAAGCTTTGACGATGTTATCGCACTTGATCCTACAACCATAATCACACCTTGTTTCCCAGAGGATGTCTTAGCTCCTTTTTTAACAATCAAGACTATTAGGCAAAATCCTGTACAAACTGCAAATCCCATCACGTTCTCAGTCACCTTCATCGCTGCGACTTTTAGACCTCCCTAAGATAACTTATCTCTCGTCTATCCTTCCAGGTTTTGCAGTAAATCCATCTTAACATTCTCATCCTTCCAGCATTAAACTTGTTTGTTATGCTTGGAACATCAATAGCATCAAACATGCTCAAGAGCCTCATATATAGAATGTACCCTTTCCTCATGCCTATGCTATCAGCACCCAACAATCACTATGAAATCAATATTAATTTGATATTCTCAAACGACCCTGATTCAACAGATTACATGGAAAAGAATCAAAGTCAAGCAAAAACCAAATTACTATTGAGATTAAGCAGTACCATTTGATTTCTATGGGCTCTCACCTCTCAAATTGAAACTCAGGCTAAACAATAACCGAAAATGTTCAAGACAGGTAGGTAGAGAAATAGCTATGCTCCTTTGCTGAAAGCTCACATTACAGGTGGAATCAAAGGAAACAAGCTGACTTGTTAAAGATGACATAGTTTCCATATATTCTTGCACTTGATGATCTGAAGCTTTTATATCTTATGCTCCAAAATCAGAAAATCAGTGTAATGAGAGCATTCTCAATGAGGAGCTCCATTTTTTTTTGTGTCTCCATGCAAAATAGAGCCCCCTCCACCCAAAAATAGAGACCCATAATAGTCTCTATTTTTTAGCATCACTAATGGCATGGAATCTATTTTTTATTCCCAAAATTCTTGAACTTGATTAATTTGATTGTGTTAATATTTTTCCCGTGTTAATTTTTTTGAGTTAATTTTTATTTATGCTATTTAAAAAAAAATTGTGAACATTTGGACTAAAAAATTCAAATTTTTAACTACTTATTTTTGTGAATAGTAACACTATGAATACTAAAGTTTTGAATTTTTTTATTCGATTTGGACTCAATTATTTCCGAATATTGAGGGGCCATTTCATTTATCACTATAAATAGGATGTCATCATCAGAAAAATTTTATCATCTATTTAATTAAATCCAAAAATTCAAAAAAATCCAAAAAGATAAGATTTCATCTTTATACCAATCGTCGGATCAGATTCTCTCATCTCAATTGCAACTATTGGATCATTATTTCTTATCTCGTCATTTCTTTATAAATTCTAACTCTATAACCTTTCCACAATCACTTAACTTTCAAATTCAACATCTTCTAACTTCTATTCTCAGAATTCATTCACAAACACTTTTCATTTTCTCAACAATGATTGAAGAAGAGAATGATAATTCAATTTATTAGGTGGACACTCTTGGCCATACGATGATGAGTTGCTACGATTTATTTCAGAGAATGGAGGTTGAAGCATCACAATCAAAACAATGGGTACATCCTTATGCTGCACACGCAAACCTAGAGATCGGATAAGTGCTCATGATGAACTTATGCGTGATTATTTTGCTGACCGTCTTGTATATCCAGCTTCAGATTTCTGAAACAAGTTTCGCATGAGTAAGTCATTGTTCATGAAAATAATGACAGATGTCGTTCAACATGACAAATATTTTCTGGAAAAACCTGACTGCACTAGGATACTTGGACACACACCAAAAGTGAAGATTTCAACTGCACTCTGTATGCTTGCATGCGGAACACTCACCTATTTGAACGATGACTACTTAAAAAAAGGAGAAACCATATCTAGACAGCTCGCATGAATTTCCGTCATGCAATCAACATCTACAAGGATGATTACCTTCGGAGGTCCACAAATCCAGACATTTTTAGGCTACTAAGTAAAGCAGATGAGCGAGGATTTTCCAGCATGCTCAGGAGTTTGGATTGTATGCATGGGCAATGAAAAAACTGCCCAGTTGCCCACCACAGAACATAACGTGGTCACAAAGGTCATCCAACCATCATCCTCGAAGCAGTCGCATCATATGATACTTAGACTTGGCATCCTTACTTTGAATGTCAGGTGCTGCTAATGATTTAAATGTGCTTTACAAATCATATCTTTTCGATAATATTCTTGAAGGTCGCGCTCCAAATGTGAATTTTACTCTTAATGAAAGACAATACAATCGAGGATATTATCTTACAGATAGTATCTATCCCAAGTGAGACTTAATCCAAGCATTTTCTGAACCGCAAAATCCAAAGCAACAAGCTTTCACTCGTGCGCACGAGGCTTACTGTAAAGACGTTAAAAGAGCCTTCGATATTCTTCAAGCTCAGTGGGCAATTGTAGTGAGACTTGCTCGAATGTGGTATAAGGAAGATATTGCTAGTATTATGAAGACGTGCATCATTCTACAAAACATGATTGTAGAAGATAACGTAAGTTAAGAGCAGAAATCAGGCGTATCATGTTGTAGATGATTATGTTCTGTCTGTCCGAGATCCCGCAATCATTCATGAGTATATACTTAATCGAAGTCATTTGGTAGATCAAACAACATACGCACAGATATTGGCACACAACAAATTGATTAAGGCACACACAAGATTAGTGCACCCTGAAAATTGATTTAGGCACACACCTTTATTCTCTAAAATATCCTTTTTATCTCACTTCTTTAAAAAATTTCTTAATTCCCAAATTACCCCTCAGTTTTATTTAAAGTTAACTCTTTTTCTTTCCCTCTCTCTCCCTCTCAATTACCCCTAAGTCAGATTGTAATTAAATTGTAGTTTGAACTCAAATTTTTTGAATTAAATTGATCCAGATTACACTCAAGAAAAACTCTATCGAGATGGGTTCGTTCGACAGTTGCTCGGTTTGAGTTGGCCAAACAATTTTTTTTTTGTTCGACTAGTGATGGCCGAACAAAAAGCTTTTGTTCGACCAATGTTGGTCGAACAGAATTAAAGACAAAATACTTTAATTCTGTTCGATCATTGTTGGGATATTTTAAAAATGTCTCAATAGGAGAAAATAATACATAATTGTACAACTGATAGAACAACCTAACCCAGAAGAGATCTGTGACGACCTTTGTCATTCCTACTTTGATAATTGCATCTTTAAACCCATGTTGCACTAGTTGAGGTCCCTCAAGCTGTAAAGCAAAAAAACAAACTAATCAGATGCTTAGTATTATCTCTGTGCAATTTGCGGTAGGTTTGTGCACAAGTCTGATCTAATACAGTTAGAGAATCTTGAGAAAATTACAATTATTCACCCTTGCAATCATGTAAGGTGTCTTTTTAAAAAGCGTGTTTAATATTTTGTACCAAATGAATCATCTAGCTAAAGTTGAATATGAAGGACTCATGGAAAAGTGTTGAAGTTAGAAGACGATGTGCTTAAAGAGTTTCTTGAAGTATTCTCACATCTTCCCAAAAGACATTTTAAAAGGACTCATGAAAAAGTTTTGTGATTGGATTGAGTGTTCATTCAGAACTTCTTATCCCAAACAATTTTGTTCGGCCAATGTTGGCCAAACTGAGAACTTGTATTTGGTAATTGTTGGCCGAACGTTCAGTATGAGTTCGGCCAACAACGACCAAATACATACAGAATGTTCGACCAACTCAGACCGAACAGCTGTTGAACGAACCCGTCACGACAGAGTTTTTCTTGAGTGTAATCTGGATTGATTCAATTCAAAAAATTTGAGTTCAAACCACAATTTGATTACAATCTAACCTAATTAACAATCTATCAACAACCAAAATCAATTTTATTGTTTTAATTGCTTATCCACGTATTGAAATTTATAGGGTTTGGATGATATGTAAATTTTTAGGGTTTTTCTAAAGATGAATAATAAAAGAGATTATTGTGTTGAAGAAAAAAGTGTTTGCACTAATCAATGACTATATTAATTAACTGGGTGAATGTATCAATCAATAGGTATGTGCATTAATCAATATGAATGACAAAATTTGTAATTTTAGGTAACTAAAAGATTATATTAGTCTTTTATGAAGGATTATAATGCTCTACAATTTTTTTTTCCAAATTTTAGCGTGTGCCTTAATCAATTTGTTGTGTACCAATATCCGTGCCTAGCAAAAACACATTAACCTCCAAAATAATATCATGAAACATACTACCACAATCTTTACTCAAATGGTATGGCGTGATGAGTGTGCAATTTAGAGAGTTGTAATTTTATATTTTGAATAACTAAATTACAATATCAGTGTGCTTCATAAGCAATACTTCCTACATTTCATCATCAAAGTCATTATTGCTTTGTTGTGGCATTTCTAGGCGATAGTAGCCATCAAAGTTCAAAGAACGGGCCAAAGGAGAAGAACGGTCAGCATGTTTATCAATAAACGCCTTTTGTTAAGCTTTGATCTATATTCTCCTTTTCAGAGTATAAACTTTTCTAGTATCAAACAACTCTTTTTATGACTCAAATCTCTTTTTTGTAAGATAACATGACACTAGCCATCGCTTTAGGTTCTTCACTTAGAGGACTCTTGTCTTTTTATATTTTAGCCCTTTTGTTTCTCATAGACCGCCTTCGGAGGAGATTTGAGATATTTGGAATGCTTTGAGTTTTCAGAACCGAATCCATTGGATCATCATTGTAGTGAGGAGTGAGATTAGACATTGGAGACGGATACTCCATCGCATCGTTACTTAAAACATCATAGTGCTTCCACTTCTTACCATGTTATAAAATATACCAATAATGGTGCACGCAGAAAAGTTTGCTGGTCTTATGAAAATAGAGATTTGTATTTCTTATCTACAATGTGATTAACCAAAGATGAAATTAGTTCACACTTAATTAAATAAATGTGTAAGTCATTATTTCATAAATTAATATAGTAAAAACATACAATTAATTGATAAAAATAATTTAATATTAAAACTTACAATGGGCCTCATTCGTCCCACTCATCTCTTTTTTATTTTGTGAGGCATTGACCATATTCGGTGCAATTTTTATTAACGGTTGTCCATCGAGATTTGAGGCTCCTAAAGGTTCTTTGAGAGTCTTCAGAGACACAAGGATATAAAACATCAAAGTGTTCCTTAATATGACGTCACATTGTGATTTGTAGTTGGTTGGTTCCAATAATCGGATTTTCACTAATTGCCAAATACGATCGACATAGAGCCGCATCTTCATTATGTGAAATTTTTTTCTACTTTGAGAATTATTTTCATTATCTTCCATTGGAGAGAGTTGGAGACAAGATAATTAAAGGGGAAACAATAAAAATAAAATAAATTGGAGAGAATTGTGAGTAATAACAGGGACTTTGAGGAAGAAAATGAAGAATAATGAAAATTTTAGATGGTGTATAAATTTTGTGAAAGATGTGTATAATATTTATAAGGATAAATTGGAGAAGAAATGATAGTTACCGTTTAATTTTTTTTTAAAATTGATTGTTGGATTTGACCGTTTGATTAAAAAATTTGGCCGTTTGATTAAAAAAATTTGGACGTTGGTTCTTGCAGGACCCATAAGAAGAGAAGATTTTTTGTTTTTTCTGCACATCTCTCCTGCGGGACCCACCGCCCATACAGTTTCGAATTCTTTACTGTTTCTCTCTCCTGCGCCATCCACTTCACATGTGTTTTGTACTTTTTTTGTTTCTCTCTTCTGCGATACCCACCACGATTGGGTTTGTATTTTTTGCAACACGTGTTGCTCCAAGTTCAGTCCCACAGCTGAGATTACCCAGAAGTGGAAAATTCAGCCCCTATCTTTACCCCTATTATAAGAGACAGTAAAGAGGGGTCGTATTTTTTACAATCTCATGATGAATGCAACACCTCATTGAGGATGTTTTAAGGAGCCATTATGCTTTGTAGCAAGGTATAAATGCGGACCTGACTCGTAAGCACAACCCAAAATACCTGTCTGAGTCAAGCTTAATTGGGTACGGCAACAAGCATGTCCACTCATCTTACTTGTTCAATAGAAGGGTCAGGTTCAAGACAGAGACCACTTAACATAGATTACCCGGTTGACCCATTATTATATGGGTGGATGTCTTGTTAAAGACGCAAAATTGATCTCCAACTTCCAAAATATTTATGGTTGACATAAGGAGCAAACGTGACGTCAAGAACAGCCGATATGCTCTCATCAATTAATTAAACTATGCAATAGTATGTGGTTATGGGTATCTATAAACAAATATATTTTCTTTTGTATTTAAAATCTCTCTGCAGCGAAGGTGGAGCCTCTCAATCTTCCTCCTTTTCTATCTGGAATTCACCATCATTCCCTTCCTCTCTTGAAACATGAGGGATGTCATGATCATTTGTGTAGTGAGAGTTATACTAGCTGCAGCCTTCTCTTTTTCTAACATCTTTGTAATTAAGATCTTAGCTTGTAGAATTTCAATTATGAGCGTGTTTGGTTGCAAGGAAGTGGGCGGAAGTAAGAAAATGGGGAAGTATAATTGCTCACTTCCCTATCTATCCAAACACCGCAAAAGGAAAATAAAAAAAAAACCCCTTTTCCTTTTCTCTTTTCTCTTTTACACAACCATTTCCTCGCTTCTAGAGTACTACAGTTAATTTTGTGGTCATGTAAATCTCATTTATAATAATTTGTAGCAAAAAACAGTTAATTTTTTGATCATGTAAATCTCATTTACATTCTAATTACAGTATATTTTTTTATTTTCTTAATTAATTTTTATTTTAATATTATTTTGCGGTCAACTTTGTGGTCAACTTTTTTACTTCCACTTTCACATTACCACCCAAACACCAGAAAAGACATAACATTTTTCAAATCACACTTCCCAATAACATCTAAATACCGAAAAACTTACTAACCAATTCTCAAGTTCCAAAGGGAACTATTATCACTTTCTCACTTCCTCACTTCTACCTTTAACTAAACATGCCCTATAAGCATGTGCCTTCTACCTCACTGTTTAAAGCTTTATGAATGTAAGAATTTGGACCCACCTTAATAAATAAGTAGATAAGACAGGTCGGGTCTGGATTGCCTGTTTATAGGATTGTCAGGGACAGGTCTAGGAACTTGAGAAATAGGTCAGGAGGCAATCGTTCGGGTCAAATCTGAGATAAGCAAACCCGTCTCGATCCAAACCATTTAACACACCTAGAGCTATGCCATTTCTTATAGGAAATGTACAATCTTCCAATTCCATCTAGAAAATTGCTACCCCCACCTCACCCCACGCACCCACAAACACACCCAGGAAAAAAGGGGGAAGAAGGATAGAAAAAGTCCAAAAGAAAAAGAAAAGAAGGAACGTCTGTGTGTGTGTCTGTGATTGAGAGAGAGAGAGAGAGAGGAGAATCACTCATCCTCTTCACTTTTCTCCACTCTCAAACTTCAAAACGAACCCAAAAACACGCGGTATTTCCTCCACGGGACCAGCTACATGCAATGGCCTAATTAAATCTAAGTTGCACCTAATTAAACAAGCAAATGGAAACTGAATATGAAAATCTACAGAGATTAAAACATGCAAAGAGCAAATCATCCAAATAAAATTCTACTAAACAAGTTTTAAATACAAATAAGAAGTATCACATACTTTAGCCCAGAAGTGTCTTGGCCTTCACATATTACTTGATACCGCAAGACGCTTTTCATGCCCTACCTTCTTAGCATCGTCATGCGACAAGCAACCTTATGTTGTAACTCAAACAAGACACGAACATAGAATGACATAAATGGACACAAAATCTTAAAAGACTAGGATACAATTTCATTATGGACACATGATAGAGTTTTAGGCCGTCTCCTTAGATTTTATCTAAAGAGACACTATGAACACTTTACCCACCCCCCTCCCACACACACACATATACTTGTGTCATTCCGGAAGGATTCCAGGCCGAATCCTTCCCACTCAAATACAACCCTATGATATCTGAATGCAAGATTCACTCTATTGAAGTTGATTTATATTATTTCAAGTAACTAAAAATTAAAAATCATGTATTTCGAATATTTTTTGTCCATTCATCAGGTAAGCGCAAATAGACAGCCGAAATAGTGAGTTGGTTAGTTTAACAGTATAGAATATTTGAAATCTAATAAAAATTAGTGTGAGGGTTTTGAAGTGTTCAGATCATGATGAAATGATCGGATGAGAATTTATATGTTTAAAAATGTAGACCTAAGCAATATGTTATTTTCGGCCATCCATTTTTTGTCTGCGTGATAGATGGACAAAAAGTATTCAAAATACATGATTTTTTATTTTTAGTTACTTGAAATAATGTAGATCAACTTCAACAGAATGGATCTTACATTCGGATGTCATTGGGTTGTATTTGAGTGAAAAGGATTCGGCCTTGAAACCTTTCGAGAGGACACAAGTCCCTCTCTATATATATAGGGATAAACTTGGGTACATGCGAAAGGATTCGAGCCCGAATCCCTTCGAAAGGACCCAAGTCTCTCCCTATATAGGGATAGACTTGGGTACATGCGGAAGGATTTGAGCCCGAATCCTTTCCACTCAAACTCAATCCCACGATATTCAAATACAAGATCCACCCCGTTGAAGTTGATCTACATTGTTTAAAGTAATTAAAAATAAAAAATCAAGTTTTTTGAATATTTTTTGCACATTCATCAAGTAGGTGCAAAATGGACGGCCGAAAATAATATTTTACTTAGATTTATGACTTTATACATATAAATTCTCGATCTGACCATTTGATCATGATCTAAATATTTTAAAAAAACCCACATATTAATTTTTGTAAGGTTTCGAATGTTATACACCAGTAAACTAGCCAACTCACTATTTCAGCCGTTCATTTTGCGCCTACTTGATGGATGGGCAAAAAGTATTCAAAACACTTAATTTTTTATTTTTAGTTACTTTAAACAATGTAAATCAACCTCAATGAAGTGGATCTTGTATTTGAATGTCGTGGGATTGAGTTCGAGTGGGAAGGGTTCGGGCTCAAATCCTTCCGCATGTACCCAAGTCTATCCCTATATATATATATATTATATATATATATATATATATATATATATATATATATATATATATATATATATATATATAGGGAGTTGTTCCTCTAAGAACGGTTCTCACGGATTTCTGTGAGAACTTTCACGTGGGTCTTCGGATCTGATAGATCAAATCAAATAAAACTAGATCTCTATCAGATCCGACGGCCCACGTAAAAGTTCTCACATGAATTCGTGAGAACCGTTCTCAGGGGATCAACTCACTATATATATATATGTGTGTGTGTGTGTGTGTGTGTGTGTGTGAAAGGTAAGTGTAAGTTTATTGACAACTGAAAAGTACAATATACATGGCTCGGGGCCAAACATTTAAACAATACTAATTCCAGTTATCCTAATACAAAACTAATACCACATACTGCTAATCACACACACACATACATATATATATATATACGAGAGAGAGAGAGAGAGAGAATAAGGCCTAATACAACTTCAAGGTTCATAAAAAAAACTGTATGAACATAATTTCATATAAATTCTAAATTTTCAATCATATAAATCATGAAAACAAAACATCATCCAACCAAAGTCCACCATCCGAAAAGCTGGTAAGGCAAGAGCATATTAGATATGTCATACATGTTTCCACATGCACGTGTCAGTGCAGATAAGTATAGGACATGTACATAGTGGCCTCGAGCATTTGTAATTCCAACATACAAATCAATAATTAAGCGGAGAACTTAAGATCATGGATTGAAATATCAGCCAATACCGATACATATTTGCCATATCAGAATGAATTTTGCGGTATTCGATATGATATCACCATTGTATTGTCGATTTCGGTTGATTCGGACCTAATTCATTGTTATATTAAATATCAGACTGTTTCGGCTATGTATCAGACAATACCACCAGATACAGACCAGAATTGGCCTATACAAACTTTAAAGGTCAAAGATGGCATGTGTTTTGAAGGGATAGAAAAAGTAGAAAGTAGGAAACAATAAAGAAATGAATAGAAATAAAACCTTAATTTTTGAAAGAAGAAATGAAAAGGGAAGGTAACATCAAAGGAAAAAAAAGGAAATGTTTAATTTTAGGTGTTGTGCCTACGACAACAACCTGATGAGGATCCCCTGAATCTCCCAAGCACAAAGAACAATCCCAAACAGCACAAAAAAACACCAAGAGAAAGCATGCGCGCAAACAAACAATTTAACGAGGTTCGGCCTCAATGCCTACGTCCCCGGGGCAATCAAAAGAGAGATTGATTACTAGGAAGATTGATTACAATGCTAGCAGCCTCTTTGATATCAAGAGAGCTCCAGAATTCTTTTTTCTCAGATACAAAACCTTAGAAAAATAACCACAGCCTTTAAATACAGACAGGTTTCCAAACATGCAATCGCAGCCCGCACCCGCTTGTCGGTTGACCGGGCGGTCGACCGACCTCTTCCACCGGTCGACTGGTCGGTCGACCGGGTGCCCAACAAAGAGTTGGGTACTTTCAGTCGGTCGACCGACGGTCGACCGAGCTCCAACTTGTGCACGTAGTGCACGTCGATCGACCGGGCCGGTCGACCGAACTTCTGATCCTGCGGGTGGTCGACCGACCAACCTGTTTCCTGCTGCTGTTCCCTTCATCTTTTCGTCTTTTCGTCGTCGACTTCGTCTTTTCTGCTGCTGCTGTTTTCTAATGATCTGATGGAAGAAATGTGTTGGAAAGAGAGAATATTGCTGAGGAAATTGACATGGATTGCCGAGGGGTCGTTGAGGTGATCGCCGAGGAAGTCGACGACGAAAAGGCGAAGGAAACAGCAGCAGAAAATAACAGCAGCAGGAAACAGGTTGGCCGGTAGACCGGCCCGGTCGACCGCCCGCAGGATCAGAAGTTCGGTCGACCGGCCCGGTCGACCGGCGTGCACAACCCGACTGAAAGTACCCAACTCTCTGTTGGGCACCCGGTCGACCGGTGGAAGAGGTCGGTCGACCAACAAGCGGGTGCGGGCTGCGATTGCATGTTTGAAAACCTGTTTGTATTTAAAGGCTGTGGTTATTTTTCTAGGGTTTTGTATCTGAGAAAAAAGAATTCTGGAGCTCTCTTGATATCAAAGAGGCTGCTAGCATTGTAATCAATCTCTCTTTTGATTGCCCGGGGACGTAGGCATTGAGGCCGAACCTAGTTAAATTGTTTGTTTGCGCGTGTGCTTTCTCTTGGTGTTTTTTTGTGCTGTTTGGGATTGTTCTTCGTGCTTGGGAGATTCAGGGGATCCTCATCAGGTTGTTGTCGTAGGCACAACAAGTGGTATCAGAGCATCCAGGTTTCGCTTGGGATTTCTGGAGATTCGGAGGGCTCGTAGAATTTGTGGTGGAGTAGATCTGGTGAGAAACTCAATCTAGGGTTTCAGGGAAAAGGTAAAAATCCAATTTTTATCGAAGTAGTGATCTATTTCCAGTTGATTGATTTTCCGCATAGATAGAGGATCAAGTAATCTCAATGGCAGAAGAAATTGCTTCGGTTAAGACCATGAATCCTCACCCGAGGATTGATGTTGTCAAGTTCAACGGTACAAATAACTTCGGGATGTGGAGATGTGAGGTTAAGGATGCACTGAATGCATCGAACCTCGAGGACACTCTCCTATTGGAGAAGAAGAAGAGCACGACCACTGATGAAGAGTGGGCAAAGATGAACAGGTCGGCGTGTGGGTTGATACGTTCATGTTTGTCGCAAGACATAAAATACCTTGCACAACATGAGACGTCGGCGAAGCATCTGTGGGAAACCCTTGAGAAGAAATACCTGACGAAGAGTGTTGAGTCTAGGTTGCAGCTTAAGAGTAAGCTGTACAGATTTCAGATGAAGAAGGGGAGCACAGTGAATGAGCACATCAACCGATACACGAAGCTTCTTACAGACTTGGTGAACGTGGATGTCATTGTAGAAGAGGAGGACAAGGCGATCATCTTCCTGAACTCACTCCCAGAGGAGGAGTATGAGACATTCACACTGACCTTTATCAATGGTAGGCAGACATTGGACTACCATGAGGTGTCGTCTGCACTGACAAGTTATGAGACGAGGAGAAAGGAGAGACATCCTTCTCAGTCAAGCTCATCGACGGAGGCACTGGAAATAAGAGGCAGTGGTTCATCGAGGAAGGGCAAGGAGGTTAGAGGAAGATCAAAGTCCAGGCCAGGGTTTAGGAATCTAAAAAGGAATCAGTGTGCTGTCTGTAGAGAGATAGGGCACTGGAAGGTGGACTGTCCGAAGTTCAAGGGAAAGAAAAAAGAATCAAAGTCTGAGGCAAATCTCGCAAAGGTGCTTAACACTCCTAGCAGTAAATCACAGGCAGATGGATCAGACTCAGATTCGTCGGTGTTCTCTTTTTCAGTTACAACTCCCATCATAGGCTACTCAGGTGAAAACGAGTGGATCTTGGATACAGGTGCAACATACCATGTATGCCCTAATCGGGACTGGTTTACCAGTTTTGAGAAGTTGGGGGTGTTCGGTTGTCATGGGCAATGATCATCCGTGCATCATGGAGGGTGTTGGTACTATTCCAATCAGAATGTTTGATGGGATGGTGAGGGAGCTGAAAGAAGTGAGGTACGTACCTCAGTTGAAGAGAAACCTGATTTCCATAGGAGCTTGGGAGTCATTGGGCCGTCTATTAAGGAAGGAGTCCTTAGAATGACAAAAGGTTCGATGGTGGTGTTGAAGGCCAATCGCCGGAACAACCTATACTACTTGAAGGGTAGTACGGTGACAGGGCAAGTGGCGGCTTCTACCAGTGCAAAGGAAGATTCAACCCAGCTGTGGCACATGAGGCTAGGACATGCAGGAGAGAAGTCAATGCAAGCTCTTGCGAGGCAAGGGTTGTTGAAGGGTGCCGAAACCTGTAAGATGGATTTCTGTGAGCATTGCATCATCGGCTAGAAGACCAAGGTGAAGTTTGGTACAGCTTCACACTGCACGGAGGGTATTCTTGACTATGTTCACACGGATGTCTAGAGACCAACCAAGACTGCATCGATTGGAGGTAACCATTATTTTGTGTCGTTCATTGACGATTTTTCTAGGCGCTATTGGGTGTACACCATGCGACACAAAGGAGAAGTCCTAGAACTGTTCGTGAAGTGGAAGGCGAATCTGGAGAGAAGCACGGGAAGGAAGATCAAGGTCCTCCATTCTGACAATGGAGGAGAGTACAAATCGGATCCTTTCCTACAGCTATGCCTTGATGAGGGCATAGAGAGACACTTTACGGTGCGAGAGACTCCGCAACAAAATGGGGTGGCTGAGAGGATGAATCGGACTTTGCTAGAGAAGGTCCAGTGTATGTTATCCAATGCAGGACTGTCAAAGAAGTTTTGGGCTGAAGCTTTAGCGTATGCATGCCACCTCATGAATAGGTTTCCGTCGTCTGCGATAAGGGGGAAGACTCCTCTTGAAGCTTGGTCAGGAAAAGCTGCTGGTAACTATGATTTGCTACGGGTCTTCGGATGTCCAGCCTACTACCATGTCAGAGAAGACAAGTTGGACCCAAGGGCAAAGAAGGGGGTGTTCGTTGGCTTCAAGCGAGGAACCAAGGGGTTCAAGATTTGGGACCCAACGGACAACAAGTTCATACTCAGCAGGGATGTCACGTCCGATGAGGCTTCTTTGATGAAGCCTACGGTCTCTCAGCAGGTGGAGACCAGCAGGACCAAGGAGCTATTGCAGCAGGTGGAGATTGATGCAGATCCACCATCTCTAGAGGAATCAACATCAGTACGGATCATTCCTGAGGTGACACAGGGCAGTGATCAGACAGTTGAAGAAGGTGCTGAAGATGAGGAACAGGGTCAAGAACAGGTCATGGGTACCGTTCCCGATCCAACTGCAGTTGAAAGACCAAGGAGGAACACTAGGAGACCAGGTTGGCTCACCACTGATATGGTCGTCGCGTATGCACTTCCAGTCGTTGAGGAGGCTATTCCATCTACCTTCAGAGAAGCTGAGATCAATTCGGAAGCGATGATGTGGAAAGAGGCCATGAATGAAGAGATGCAATCTCTCTACAAGAACGACACATGGGAACTCACCAAGTTGCCCAAAGGGAAGAAGGCTATAGGATGCAAGTGGGTGTATGCTAAGAAGCAAGGATCTCTCCAAGAAGATGCAGTGCGCTACAAGGCTCGATTGGTGGCTAAAGGCTACGCTCAGAGGGAAGGAATTGACTACAACGAGGTATCTCTCCTGTGGTTAAACATTCGTCAATTCGTATTCTATTGGCCTTGTTGCGCAGAATGAGTTGGACCTTAACCAACTCGATGTGAAGACCACCTTTCTCCATGGCGATCTAGAGAAGGAGATCTAATATGACACAGCCTACAGGTTACAAGACTGCAGGGAAGGAAAAGTTAGTATGCAAGCTAAAGAAATCGTACGTATTGAAGCAGTTTCCTAGACAGTGGTACAAGCAATTTGATAGCTTCATCAGAAAGAAGAAGTACACACGTAGCCACTATGACCCATGTGTGTACTACAATAAGCTACCATCAGGTGAATATATCTATCTACTTCTTTATGTAGATGATATGTTGATTGCTTCGAGGTCGAGATCTGCTATTGATGCTCTGAAGAAGAATCTATCATCAGAGTTTGAGATGAAGGACCTGGGCGAAGCTAGGAAGGTATTGGGCATGGAGATCACTAGAGACCGGAGAATTAGCAGGGTGAGTTTGACTCAGAAGAGCTATTTGAAGAAGGTACTACAGAGGTTCAATATCAGTAAGGATACAAAGTCTGTAAGTACAGCTATGGCTCCTCACTTCAAATTGTCTGCAAAGATGTCTCCAAAGAATGTTCAAGAGCGTGAGTATATGTCTCACGTTCCATATGCCAGTGCGGTGGGTAGCTTGATGTACGCTATGGTGTGTACGAGACCAGATCATATATCTGCTCACCATGGAGACGGCCTGTGATAGATCTGGTCTCGTACACACCATAGCGTACATCAAGCTACCCGCCGCACTGGCATATGGAACGTGAGACATATACTCACGCTCTTGAACATTCTTTGGAGACATCTTTGCAGACAATTTGAAGTGAGGAGCCATAGCTGTACTTACAGACTTTGTATCCTTACTGATATTGAACCTCTATAGTACCTTCTCCAAATAGCTCTTCTGAGTCAAACTCACCCTGCCAATTCTCCGGTCTCTAGTGATCTCCATGCCCAATACCTTCCTAGCTTCGCCCAGGTCCTTCATCTCAAACTCTGATGATAGATTCTTCTTCAGAGCATCAATAGCAGATCTCGACCTCGAAGCAATCAACATATCATCTACATAAAGTAGATAGATATATTCACCTGATGGTAGCTTATTGTAATACACACATGGGTCATAGTGGCTACGTGTGTACTTCTTCTTTCTGATGAAGCTATCAAATCGCTTGTACCACTGTCTAGGAGACTGCTTCAATCCGTACAGCGACTTCTTTAGCTTGCATACTAACTCTTCCTTCCCTGCAGTCTTGTAACCTGTAGGCTGTGTCATATAGATCTCCTCCTCTAGATCGCCATGGAGAAAGGCGGTCTTCACATCGAGTTGGTCAAGGTCCAACTCATTCTGCGCAACCAAGGCCAATAGAATACGAATTGACGAATGTTTAACCACAGGAGAGAATACCTCGTTGTAGTCAATTCCTTCCCTCTGAGCGTAGCCTTTAACCACCAATCGAGCCTTGTAGCGCACTGCATCTTCTTGGAGAGATCCTTGCTTCTTAACATACACCCACTTGCATCCTATGGCCTTCTTCCCTTTAGGCAACTTGGTGAGTTCTCATGTATCGTTCTTGTAGAGAGATTACATCTCTTCATTCATGGCCTCTTTCACATCCTCGCTTCCGAACTGATCTCAGCTTCTCTGAAGGTAGATGGAATAGCCTCCTCAACGACTGGAAGTGCATACGCGACGACCATATCAGTGGTGAGCCAACCTGGTCTCCTAGTGTTCCTCCTTGGTCTTTCAACTGCAGTTGGATCGGGAGCAGTACCCATGACCTGTTCTTGACCCTGTTCCTCATCTTCAGCACCTTCTTCAACTGTCTGATCACTGCCCTGTGTCACCTCAGGAATGATCCGTACTGATGCTGATTCCTCTAGAGATGGTGGATCTGCATCAATCTCCACCTGCTGCAATAGCTCCTTGGTCCTGCTGGTCTCCACCTGCTGAGAGACCATAGGCTTCATCAAAGAAGCCTCATCGGACGTGACATCCCTGCTGAGTATGAACTTATTGTCCGTTGGGTCCCAAATCTTGAACCCCTTGGTTCCTCCCTTGAAGCCAACGAACCCCCCTTCTTTGCCCTTGGGTCCAACTTGTCTTCTCTGACATGGTAGTAGGCTGGACATCCGAAGACCCGTAGCAAATCATAGTCACCAGCAGCTTTTCCTGACCAAGCTTCAAGAGGAGTCTTCCCCCCTATCGCAGACGACGGCAACCTATTCACGAGGTGGCATGCATACGCCAAAGCTTCAGCTCAAAACTTCTTTGACAGTCCTGCATTGGATAACATACACCGGACCTTCTCTAGCAAAGTCCGATTCATCCTCTCAGCCACCCCCATTTTGTTGCGGAGTCTCTCGCACCGTGAAGTGTCTCTTTATGCCCTCATCAAGGCATAGCTGTAGGAAAAGATCTGATTTGTACTCTCCTCTATTGTCAGAACGGAGGACCTTGATCTTCCTTCCCGTGCTTCTCTCCAGATTCGCCTTCCACTTCACGAACAGTTCTAGGACTTCTCCTTTGTGTCGCATGGTGTACACCCAACAGCGCCTAGAAAAATCGTCAATGAACGACACAAAATAATGGTTACCTCCAATCGATGCAGTCTTGGTAGGTCCCCAGACATCCGTGTGAACATAGTCAAGAATACCCTCCGTGCAGTGTGAAGCTGTGCCAAACTTCACCTTGGTCTTCTTGCCGATGATGCAATGCTCACAGAAATCCATCTTGCAGGTTTCAGCACCCTTCAGCAACCCTTACCTCGCAAGAGCTTGCATTGACTTCTCTCCTGCATGTCCCAGCCTCATGTGCCACAGCTGGGTTGAATCTTCCTTTGCACTGGTAGAAGCCGCCACTTGCCCTGTCACCGTACTACCCTTCAAGTAGTATAGGTTGTTCCGGCGATTGGCCTTCAACACCACCATCGAACCTTTTGTCATTCTAAGGACTCCTTCCTTAATAGACACCCCAAGGCCCAATGACTCCAAAGCTCCTATGGAAATCAGGTTCCTCTTCAACTGAGGTACGTACCTCACTTCTTTCAGCTCCCTCACCATCCCATCAAACATTCTGATTGGAATAGTACCAACACCCTCCATGATGCACGGATGATCATTGCCCATGACAACCGAACACCCCCCAACTTCTCAAAACTGGTAAACCAGTCCCGATTAGGGCATACATGGTATGTTGCACCTGTATCCAAGATCCACTCGTTTTCACCTGAGTAGCCCATGATGGGAGTTGTAACTGAAAAAGAGAACACCGACGAATCTGAGTCTGATCCATCTGCCTGTGATTTACTGCTAGGAGTGTTAACCACCTTTGCGAGATTTGTCTCAGACTTTGATTCTTTCTTCTTTCCCTTGAACTTCGGACAGTCCACCTTCCAGTGCCCTATCTCTCTGCAGAAAGCACACTGATTCCTTTTTAGATTCCTAAACCCTGGCCTGGACTTTGATCTTCCTCTAACCTCCTTGCCCTTCCTCGATGAACCACTGCCTCTTACTTCCAGTGCCTCCGTCGATGAGCTTGACTGAGAAGGATGTCTCTCCTTTCTCCTCGTCTCATAACTTGTCAGTGCGGACGACACCTCATGGTAGTCCAATGTTGCCTACCATTGATAAAGGTCAGTGTGAATGTCTCATACTCCTCCTCTGGGAGTGAGTTCAGGAAGATGATCGCCTTGTCCTCCTCTTCTACAATGACATCCACGTTCACCAAGTCTGTAAGAAGCTTCGTGTATCGGTTGATGTGCTCATTCACTGTGCTCCCCTTCTTCATCTGAAATCTGTACAGCTTACTCTTAAGCTGCAACCTGGACTCAACACTCTTCGTCAGGTATTTCTTCTCAAGGGTTTCCCACAGATGCTTCGCCGACGTCTCATGTTGTGCAAGGTATTTTATGTCTTGCGACAAACATGAACGTATCAACCCACACGCCGACCTGTTCATCTTTGCCCACTCTTCATCAGTGGTCGTGCTCTTCTTCTTCTCCAATAGGAGAGTGTCCTCGAGGTTCGATGAATTCAGTGCATCCTTAACCTCACATCTCCACATCCCGAAGTTATTTATACCGTTGAACTTGACAACATCAATCCTCTGGTGAGGATTCATGGTCTTAACCGAAGCAATTTCTTCTACCATTGAGATTACTTGATCCTCTATCTATGCGGAAAATCAATCAACTGGAAATAGATCACTACTTTAATAAAAATTGAATTTTTACCTTTTTCCTGATTTCTCACCAAATCTACTCCACCACAAATTCCACGAGCCCTCCGAATCTCCAGAAATCCCAGGCGAAACCTGGATGCTCTGATACCACTTGTTGTGCCTACGACAACAACCTGATGAGGATCCCCTGAATCTCCCAAGCACGAAGAACAATCCCAAACAACACAAAAAAAACACCAAGAGAAAGCACACGCGCAAACAAACAATTTAACGAGATTCGGCCTCAATGCCTACGTCCCCGGGGAAATCAAAAGAGAGATTGATTACTAAGAAGATTGATTACAATGCTAGCAGCCTCTTTGATATCAAGGGAGCTCCAGAATTCTTTTTTCTCAGATACAAAACCCTAGAAAAATAACCACAGCCTTTAAATACAAACAGGTTTCCAAACATGCAATCGCAGCCCGCACCCGCTTGTCGGTCGACCGGGCGGTCGACCGACCTCTTCCACCAGTCGACCGGTCGGTCGACCGGGTGCCCAACAGAGAGTTTGGTACTTTCAGTCGGTCGACCGGACGGTCGACCGAGCTCCAACTTGTGCACGTTGTGCACGTCGGTCGACCGGGCCGGTCGACCGAACTTCTGATCCTGCGGCCGGTCGACCGGCCAACCTATTTCCTGCTGCTGCTGCTGTTTTCTGCTGCTGTTCCCTTCGTCTTTTCGTCGTCGACTTCCTCGGCGATCACTCGACAACCCCTCGACGATCCATGTCAACTTCCTCAGCAATACTTCTCTCTTTCCAATATTAGGTTGATAGGTACAAAACGGATTAGGAGAGAATGCAGAAAAATAAAAAGAGAAAAAGAAAAGAAAAGAAAAATCAAATCCTTAATTTGAGGATGATAAGTCCCATGCATCTAGGAAGGAAAAAAATGCAAAGGAAAAAGTAAACAGAATACAAATAAAAGGAAATACTTAAATTGGCCAATAACTAAAACACGTTAAAATGTTGCAAATTCTATTAAAAATGTTTAATAATTCAAAATATTTTTTAATTTTTTTTAAGTCGCTTCGATACAACCGAGATGAAATGACTCATATTGCCGATATGACCTGATCCATATACCATGAATCATCGACTGATATCAGTACCGACACCGATTCCAAGATTTCAAACCTTGTTTAAGATAGAGAAATATATTTTTCATTGGTCCAGACACAATATCCTAGATACACTAGTACGGGTACCAAGATACAGAAACTCTTTAAACTTTAGGATACAAACACTTAATGGATACAACAAAAATTAAATTATTTGCTTGGTATTGATTAAAGTATTCATGCAACATACAAGAGACACTTAGATCTAAGCAGAACTCCAAGATATTCCACAACATGCATATACAAGAGGGAACTAAAGGAATTGAAATAGATAGAGAAGAAAATAACTTTTAGACCTCGGGTCTGTCTACGTGTTTTTTTTTTTTTTTGGGGGGGTGTGTGTGTGTGTGTGTGTAGAGAGAGAGAGACAGAGACAGAGACTTGGCTCTTTCAGGAATGATTTGGAAATCAATACTTCCTATTCAAATTGAAAACTAACAAAATCAAATTAAGAATCACATTCTGTTCAAATTCATCTGTACATCAATTAAAAAGCCTGAAAATGAAAAATGGAATGATTTTAATTTTTTTAGTCTACCATGCCAAATAGGCACAAAATGAATGATCCTATTATGATCGTACAAAACTTGATAGAAATTGGCACACAAGGGTTTTAAAGTGTGGTCTAAGTAACATGTTTACAATCATCCATTATGTGCTACTTGATGGATAAACAACAAAACTCAAATTCATTTGGTTTTTGGTTTTTGAACCACATTTGATATAGAACTTGAACAGAGGATTTTCCTTTAGCATGGCCTAATATTGAATAATAAGAGAACTATTGATGTGAAACGTGATCGTGTACATGAACGGAATTCAACAACAAAGTAAATCCAGCATGTTTCACCAACAAGGACGATCGATCTAGACTTCAAGTTATCAGGTTGAAATAGTGACCAGGGTTTATTGTAAATAAGTTGCACACATGCAGTAAATTTCAAAATGTAAATTGAATGAATCATAATATTGTTCTGTGATAGCAAGTCCCATATGTAATATTCAGATTAATAGATAAAAGGCAACAAAACAATGCGCTCAACTTGATTTAGGTGAACAGCAAACAGAAAGATAATATAACAGAGGATTACTACTGCAAGAACTGGTAAGTCCAAAGAAAGAAATACCTGACTGATACTGCACCGTTGTTTCTCTGCTACTGCTTGTCGCTGAAGTTGCTGATACTGATGTTGTCTACTGTTGTTACTCCTGTTGTATTCTGCTATTGCAGAAATTGTTGAAATTCTGCTGCAGTTGCTGCAGTTCTGATACTGCAGCTCCGGTGAGACAATTCTGCCCCAGATTCTGCTGCAGTTCTGCTGCAGATTCTGTTGCAGTTCTGTTGCTGTTGCTGTCGCTGCTGCTGCTGCGATCTGCTGCTGTTGTTGCTGTAATCTGCTGCTGTTGCTGCTGCTATGTTGCTAATGGAGAGGGATCCGAGTGGGGAAAACAGGGTACTGTTGGGGGCTGATTTCATTCAAGAGAAGAGAAGGGAAACATAGAGGAGAAGAGGAATGCAGGCAAGGGAGCTTTTCTTTCAAAACATTCATCCATTTTCATAGAATACAACCAGTTGCTTTTATCAGGCTACATGTTCAGTTCAGAGAATTGTCCCACTACAAAACTGTCCCTATCAATTCAGTTCAAAAACTGAACTGTGCAGTTCAGTTTCTGAATTGTATCCCCCTCAATTCAGTTCAAAAACTGAACTGTTCTTTGTCAGTCCAGTTCAGTTCAGAAACTGAAGTAACTATTTCACACAACTACACCCTGAAATACATATTTAATACACACAGAAATACACAATGGAATACATTACTGAAATACATACTGAAATACAACTATAAATACTAGATATCTGGACTTCAGAACCATATCTTCGAGCTTAACAAGCTGGCGCGTCGTCTGCGCTGAAAGACACGTCCGTAACGTGCATGTGCTCCGATGTCCTCATCAACTATTTTCTTCCAAATCTGTGTGTGTGCGCGCGCGCGCGCGTGTGATAAACCTTGTAAAAAAGCAATGAATCTACAACTTTGATCATCTCTTTTAATATAATTGGCAACATTGTGCAGTACAATGGACAAGGTTAGCTCTAAACCTCTAAAATGGCTTAATCCTCTAAGATCAGACAAACATGACCGGACTAGACTAGTCCAGAACAAACAAGTCCGCTTCACGAAGCTACACTTATTAAACTATATAAATCCATACATATATACTTACGTAAACTGGATACCACATGCATGTTACAGATGATACTGATACGACCGAATCCCACCATCACCTTCCATCTAAGCATTAAGAAGTACAAGAATAGTTCAAACTACAGCTGAAGATGAAGGCATACTATTTAATAACCTGATCAGATAAATTCAAGCATACAAAAGCATAACAAGAGAAATACAAAGTAATGATCTTCATAATATTTTGCAATTCCTTCTTGCAAACACGAATGAGAAATTCCTAATCAAAAGTTCTGAAGGAGATTGAATATGTTCTTAGCCGCACAGTAATAGATTTTTTTAGTTGTCCTTGACATTTTGAATTCACCAAAGTAGCCTTCATATGCACAAGTCAAAAGCAAAGGACCTCAAAGTTTAAAAAAAAAAAAAAAAAAAGATCCATCATGCATAAATATTTTAATCTCAAACCTTGTCACAATATGGGTTCCATGGCTGTCTTACAACCACCAATTACCCTATATGTATGAACAAGGTTACCAGGGATAGGGATTGCTATGCGGAACAAAAATGGATACCTAAAACGTTACTGCCGTAGAACGTGGTACGTCAGGGGTAGGCTTTTTGGACCTCTAGTCAAAACAAAATACATTTATCTGGAAAGTGAAGTGAACTTTATAAGATTATGATGCAGTTATATTGATTGAATATATATGTTTATGTCTTAGTTTGACTATAAAATTTAACCAAGTTGCATCTCTCAACAAACATTTTCTATTTGTTATTTCCTCTTTAATATGTGTGTGTTTGAAAGGCTTTCACTCTTTTTGAATAAATTATCTTGCAGTGTGTTTTTTTTACTCTCTTCTTTCAAAAAGAATATAACTTGTGTTTGTTAGTATTTAGAGTGTCTCATATTCATTAGAGAAGAATTCAGGTTCAGGTGGAGGTGTTACAAGCTTCGCAAATCAAGCACGGGCGTGTACAGGCATTATACAAGTTATTAGTCGACTAATAGGTCTTATTAGTCGACTAGGTCATAGGCTAGTCGACTAATACTTTAGTATAGTCGACTAGGCCCTGCAATAGAAAGTTGAATTCTCAGATTGTATTACAATAGTCGACTAGATTCTAGGTATAATCGACTAATACTGGGTATTAGTCGACTAATGATTTGCCCTAATCGACTAATACAGGTTCTGGCACTTTCCTAAAACGGATCTGCTTCCTGTTTTGGTTTGAATACGAGTTTCTTATTTCTCTGAGGCGGTGCTGATTTGATTATTAGAGTGTGAAGGATTAGGATCATCCTAGGCGCCTATATAAGCCCCTTAGGGGTGGCCTTTTGAAGGTGTGTCAAGAAGAGTCGAGAATTCAAGAGAATGTCAGATTTTCATCATTGAGGGTTGTGAGAGAGAGATCTTCTTGTAACTCTTGTATTTTCTTCTCTGTTTTCCATAAAGATTTCTCCGCTCCTCCCCGTGGACGTAGGCACATTGCCGAACCACTTAAATCTTATGTTCTTTGATTGTGTGGTGATTTAGTTTCAATTGCTTGCTAGTGGTAGATTTTCTACGCTTCCGCTTCCGCTGCGGAGTTTTCAACTTGGTGTTTCTCTATTGATTGATCGGTGATAGATCATCAACAATTGGTATCAGAGCGATGGCTAGCAAGACGACCACGACAACTAAGTTCGAGGTGGAGAAATTCGACAGAAAGTCCAACTTCCTGTTGTGGAAGATACGAGTAACATCTTTGCTCGTGAAGGAGGGCACACACAAGGTCCTGTTTGGTATTGAGAAGAAGTCATCGAAGATGGAGGATGATGAGTGAAACGACATCGACTTTCGTGCAAAGGCGAGGATCATATTGTGCCAATCAGATGAGGTCCTCTACAACGTGATGAACAAGAAGACAACTGCTGGTCTTTGGTGTAGGCTGGAGAGTCTTTATATGACGAAAAGTTTGTCAAACAAGCTTTTCATGAAGAAACAGTTATACAGCCTTCGGATGAAGGAAGGTACACCTATTCTACATCTCAATACTTTTAATAGAATTTTAAGCGACTTGTTAGCTCCAAAGGTTAAGTTTGAAGAAGACAAAGCTCTTCTTTTACTCTTTTCTCTTCCATCAAGTTATGACCACTTGGCGACCACCATCATGTATGGTAAGAAGATTCTTAGTGTTAGAAAATGTCAGGCAGATGCTCCAGAACAACGACCTGATGAAGAAGATAGATTTTACGAAAGAGGTCTCATGATTGTTTGTCAAGAGCCAGAGGGGAAGATCAAAGAGTAGGGGACTCAAAAGGGATCCAGAGGCTTCTACCAGTTTCTCTTACTACTTTTACAAGAAAGCAAGGCATATCAAGAAAAATTATATGAAATACAAGGAAATGCTGACAAGTAAAGGTGACAAATTCTAATGGGGTCAGTACCAGTGAAAAGTCAGATCAAGCCGGTTTGTTAAAGAAGCAGATGAGGATTCATGTGATGTCTTGACGGCTGAGTCAGGAAAAGGTAAATACTCAGATGTTTGATTACTTGACTCGGGGTGCATATACCACAGTGCCAAAAAGGGAGTGGTTCAGTACTTACAAGTCTTATGATGGACGCACTGTCTTGATGGGAAACGATGTCGTGTGTAAGATTGTTGGCATCGGCAATTCCGTATGAGGATGTTTGACGGATAGGTTCGAACCCTTACGAACTACGACACGTTTCAAATTTAAAGAAGAATCTTCTATCGTTGGGAGCTTTGGAAGCTCGAGGGTACAAGTTTTCTGGTGCGGACGGAGGAATCAAAGTTCCTAGAGGCTCTATGACAATTCTCAAAGGAGAACAGATAGCAAACTTGTATAAGTTGACAGGAAGAATTATTATTGGTGATGCTTAAACAACAACAGAGAAGGAGGATACCGCAAGATTTTGGCGCATGCGTCTTGGACACATGAGCGAGCAAAGTCTTCAAGCCCTACACAAAAGGAGTGTTCTACCAGGTATCAAATATTGCAAACTTAATCTTTGTAAATTTTGCATTATTGGTAGGCAACGTAGAGTAACTTTCTCTACATCACAGCACAAGACAAAGGGCTTGCTAGATCTCACACACGGATGTGTGGGGGCCTTCACCAGTAGCATCCATTAGGGGTGCTAGGTACTATGTTACTTTCATAGATGATTTTTCAAGGAAAGTTTGGGTATACTTCTTGAAGAAAAAATCAGAAGTATTTCAGATGTTCAAAGAGTGGAAAACCATGGTGGAAAATCAGACGGGACGAAAGATGAAAGTCTTGAGGTCCGATAATGGAGGCGAGTACACCTCCAAAGAATTTAAAAACTACTTATCAAGTAAGGACATCTAACACCAGCTAAGTATTTCAGGGCGACCAGAACAAAACAGAGTAGCAGAGCGCATGAATCAGACACTTATATAGTGTGCCCGCAGTATCAGATTACAAACTAACATGTCAGAAGGATTTTAGGCAGAGGCGGTGAATCATGCGAGTTATCTCGTAAATATGTCACCATCAACAGCTATTGATCTTCAAATCCCAGAGGAGATATGGCGAGGAGAGTCTGTGAACTATTAACCTTACAAATTTTCAGTTGCCCGGCGTATAGTTTGATTGATAGTCAAAAAAGGAACAAACTGGAGTTCAAGTCTAAGAAGTGTATCTTCATCGGGTTAACCAAAGGAGTCAAGAGTTTCAGGCTTTGGGATCCCGAGAAAAAGAGCGCCTTTAACAACAGAGATGTGGTCTTTGACAAAAAATCAATGTTGCAAGAAAAGTCAGAGACGGAGGATAAAGCGCAAGGTGGAGCTTCAAAAATTCAGCAGACACTCAGGAATAAGAAGTTGAGTTCTCAAAAGCCCTAAAAGGCCTGAAGGGTCAGAAGAGGACTCCTCAAATTCAGATGGAGACGACCAGCAGGCTACTCAAGAGCAACCTAGACCGTTGAGGCGGTCAGTCAGAGTTACGGTGCCACCAACAAGGTATAGTTAGGATGATGATCATGTCTCTTTCGCATTAGTAATAAAAACAGAAAAACCTAATAGTTACAGGGAAACGATTGACACAGATGACCACGATAAGTGGATTACAGCCATGAAGTAAGAGATGAAGTCTTTGGATAGAAATCAAACATGGACATTATTTGATCTTCCAAAGGACTTCAAGGCAATACATTGTAGATGGGTCTTTCGTGAGAAGGACAATGAGCAGTACATGGCCAGGCTAGTTGCCAAAGGATATGCTCAGAAGGAGGGTATTGACTACAATAAGATCTCTCATATAGTCAAACATACATCTATTCGGATATTATTAGCGATAGTTGTTCAGTTTGATCTAGATTTGGAGTATATGGATGTTAAAACAGTGTTTCTGCACGGTAAGCTGGAGGAGAAGATATACATGAAACAACCTGAAGGTGATATTCAGGAAGGTACAGAAAACAAAGTGTGTCTTCTAAAGAAGTTCCTCTATGGACTTAAATAGTCTCCCACGCAGTTGTACAAGCGGTTCGACTCTTTCATGATCAAGGCCAAATACAACCGATGTGAGTATGATAGTTATGTTTATTTTAAACAGAGTGATGATCTGACATATTTGTTGTTATATGTGGATGATATGCTGATTACTACGAGAAACAAGACATGTTCAGGAACTTAAAGCTCATCTCAAGAAAAATTTGACATGAAAAATTTAAGAGAAACCAAGAAGATCTTAGGTATGGAGATCACTCGAAACAGAGGCTCAGACAGACTTTGCCTATCCAAGGAGAACTATGTTCTCAAGATGTTAGAGAAATTCAACGTGACAGAAGTAAGACCAGTCACCACTCCTTTGGCAAGTCACTTCAAATTATCCTCCAAGTAGTGTCCACAATCACCGGAAGAAGACGAGGAGATGTCTCGAGTACCATATGCTGACGCGGTGGGATCACTCATGTATGTTATGGTCTGCACTAGACCTGACTTAGCCTATGCAGTTAGTATAGTAAGTTAGTTCATGTCAAATCCAGGAAAGTAACATTGGGAAGCAGTAAAGTGGGTGCTACGATATCTGCGAGGTGCTACGATATCTGCGAGGGACTGCGAGACTAGGCTTGATGTTTTAGAGATTGAAAATGGGGAAGCTTAGGTAACTACAAGGTTATATTGATGCAGATTATGCAGGAGATCTTGATTAGCAAAGATCTACGACGGGTTATGTGTTCACAGTAGCTGAGTATGCCAAAAATTGGAAGGCAGAGTTGCAAGATACAGTTGCTCTTTCAACGACAGAAGTGGAGTACATGACTGTAGTTGAGGCGTTGAAGGAAACTTTGTGATTGAGAGGATTGGTTGAGATGTATAGTATCTTACAGGATTCAGTTCGGATTCATTATGATAGCCAGATTGCGTTTCATCTCACTAAGGATCACAGGCATCACAAGCGAATGAAGAACATTGATGTGAGATATCATAAGATACGTCAGTGGGTCATAAATGATAAAGTGATTGATTTGGTAAAGATCAGCACGAAGAAGAATCCAACAAATATGATGACGAAGACCATCCCGATGGAAAATTTTAGAGCATCTCTAAACTTCATCAAGGTTTTTCAAAGGTAAAGTGACGAACGTGCTCTTGGGAGGGAGCCATGTGAAGTCACAAAAGGGGGGAGAAAGCAAAGCGAATGAAGCAGAGGCCAATTTCTACAGAGGGACTCAATGAACATGAGTCAAGGTGGAGATTGTTAGTATTTGGAGTGCCTTATATTCATTGGAGAAAAAATTCAGGTTCAGGTGGAGGTGTTACAAACTTCACAAATCAAGCATGCGTGTATAGACATTGTGCATGTTATTAGTTGATTAATAGGTCTTATTAGTCGACTAGGCATGGGGTAGTCAACTAATACTTTTGTATAGTCAACTAGACCCTGTAACAGAAAGTTGGATTCTCACATTGCATTATAGTAGTCAACTAGATTCTGGGTATAGTCGACTAATACTAGGTATTATTTGACTAATGATTTATCCTAGTCGACTAATACAGGTTCTGGCAGTTTCATAAAACGGATATACTTCCTGTTTTGATTTGAATACGAGTTTTCTATTTCTCTGAGGCGGTGCTGATTTGATTATTGGAGTTTGCAAAGGACTAGAATCATTCTAGGTGCCTATATAAACCCCTTGGGGGTGACCTTTTGAAGGTGTGTCAAAAAGAATCACTTTATAAGAGAATTTCAGATTTCCACTATTGAGAGTTGTGAGAGAGAGATCTTCTTGTAACTCTTGTATTTTTTATCTATTTTCAATAAAAATTTCTCCCCTCGCCGTGGATGTAGGCACATTGCCGAACCACGTTAAATCTTGTGTTTTTTGATTGTGTGGTAATTTAATTTCAATTGCTTGCTGTGATAGATCTTCTACGTTTCGCTTTCGTTGTTGAGTCTTTAACTTGGTGTTTCTCTGTTGTTTGATCAGTGATATATCATCAACAGTGTTCTCTTTGCTTCATTCGTGACAGAAGTAAGACCAGTCACCACTCCTTTGGCAAGTCACTTCAAATTATCCTCCAAGTAGTGTCCACAATCACCGGAAGAAGACGAGGAGATGTCTCGAGTACCATATGCTAGCGCGATGGGATCACTCATGTATGCTATGGTCTGCACTAGCCTGACTTAGCCTATGCAGTTAGTATAGTAAGTTAGTTCATGTCAAATCCAGGAAAGCAACATTGGGAAGCAGTAAAGTGGGTGCTACGATATCTGCGAGGGACTGCGAGACTAGGCTTGATGTTTTAGAGATTGAAAATGGGGAAGCTTAGGTAACTACAAGGTTATATTGATGCAGCTTATGCAAGAGATCTTGATTAGCAAAGATCTACGACGGGTTATGTGTTCACAGTAGCTGAGTATGCCATAAGTTGGAAGGCAGAGTTGCAAGATAGAGTTGCTCTTTCAACGACAGAAGTGGAGTACATGACTGTAGTTGAGGCGTTGAAGGAAGCTTTGTGATTAAGAGGATTGGTTGAGATGTATAGTATCTTACAGGATTCAGTTCGGATTCATTGTGATAGCCAGATTGCGTTTCATCTAAGGATCACAGGCATCACAAGCGAATGAAGCACATTGATGTGAGATATCATAAGATACGTAAGTGAGTCATAGATGATAAAGTGATTGATTTGGTAAAGATCAGCACGAAGAAGAATCCAGCAGATATGATGACGAAGACCATCCCGATGGAAAATTTAGAGCATCTCTAAACTTCATCAAGGTTTTTCAAAGGTAAAGTGGCGAACGTGCTCTTGGGAGGGAGCCATGTGAAGTCACAAAAGGGGGGAGAAAGCAAAGCGAATGAAGCAGAGGCCAATTTCTACAGAGGGACTCAATGAACATGAGTCAAGGTGGAGATTGTTAGTATTTGGAGTGTCTTATATTCATTGGAGAAAAAATTCAGGTTCAGGTGGAGGTGTTACAAACTTCACAAATCAAGCATGCGTGTATAGACATTGTGCATATTTTAGTTGATTAATAGGTCTTATTAGTCGACTAGGCATGGGGTAGTCGACTGATACTTTTGTATAGTCAACTAGACCCTGTAATAGAAAGTTGGATTCTCACATTGCATTACAGTAGTCAACTAGATTATGGGTATAGTCGACTAATACTGGGTATTATTTGACTAATGATTTATCCTAGTCGACTAATACAGGTTCTGGCAGTTTCATAAAACGGATATACTTCCTGTTTTGATTTGAATACGGGTTTTCTATTTCTCTGAGGCGGTGCTGATTTGATTATTGGAGTTTGCAAAGGACTAGAATCATTCTAGGTGCCTATATAAACCCCTTGGGGGTGACCTTTTGAAGGTGTGTCAAAAAGAGTCATTTTATAAGAGAATTTCAGATTTCCACTATTGAGAGTTGTGAGAGAGAGAGATCTTCTTGTAACTCTTGTATTTTTTATCTGTTTTCAATAAAAATTTCTCCCCTCGCCGTGGATGTAGGCACATTGCCGAACCACATTAAATCTTGTGTTTTTTGATTGTGTGGTAATTTAATTTCAATTGCTTGCTGTGATAGATCTTCTACGTTTCCGCTTTCGTTGTTGAGTCTTTAACTTGGTGTTTCTCTGTTGTTTGATCAGTGATATATCATCAACAGTGTTCTCTTTGCTTCATTCCACTAGTTTCATTGATCACAAGAAAACTATAGAATCATGTCCTTTGTCATAGTGTTTTTTGAAGATTTGCATGTAAAAGGTTGATTGAAGTTTCGGAATGTTAAAATCATTATTCCGAGTTGAAAATGTTCCATAATTCGGAACATATATTCTTGATCGTTGATCACGAGGGGTCTAGTGTTTTCTGGAAACACAATGCATTTTATCACACTCAAGTGATGAAATGGGACTGGTTGTCTAGTGGTAGAGGCATTGACACACTATCGTGAAGATGGACAAGGTAGTGTTTAACTATAATCACACAGAATGGCTAATCTTTCTTGTGGACAGCAGAGCTAACCAATGTCTAACATGGCCCAGCCACTAGATTGTTGTTCCCAATAAATAAGTCAATATCCAGCACATGGGAACTACTTCTGTACCCCTGAACTATGTAGCACAACCACTTGTATCATGAAGCTACTTCGATGTCACACATATTGGTCTGGACATGACACTTCTTGTTGTGTCACTGTTCATATTTATTATTTCAACATTTATTGTGCGGGTGTGTCAATCTCATGTCATGCCAGCACGTGTGCTTCTTAACCCCTTTGGCTTATAGATTAATACAATCACTACCTATTGGGGAAAATGTAAATGTACCATTTAGATGACCAAACCATCCATCAAATTATACAAGCCCAATGTCATGATCACTACCGAAACATGCTTATGAAGAAAACAAGGTAAGGGATAGAACCAGTCCTGATTCCATATTGAGATCAAAGGCATACAAACTTCTAACACCAACAACTAAAATTACTCGTACACCTCATTTAGCATATAATTCCGCACCTATCCTTTTTTAGCATGCACAGCATTCACATCTTTTCAACTATCTAGTTTGTTTGGACCTTCTATTTTTTGAAACAAACTAATGTTGGAATGTTGAAATGTTGAAACAAACTGCCACGTGGTTTGCTACAAGGAGAAATGTATTGTTTGTTGCATGCAGCTTTTGTTGCAGGCAAATAGCTCCAGATCCTTTATCTGGCATCTTACAGGCAATATCTTGTATGTGATAAATTAATAAGTAATTTGCCTGTGCCTCTTTATAGCAAAGAGCCAACTTTTCAAAGGCATGTTAGGAATTAAATATTTTCAGAATCTTATGTGACACCTCAATAATTACCTGCAGATGGTTGCAACATTTGTTGCAGCAATTTTGGCTGCAGATTGCTGCAGTTTTTTTGCGGAAACTGCTGCATTTTGCAACAAATGTTGCAACTTTGCAGCAAAACAAATGCTGGAAATGGAGCACAAGCTGCACCATTTGCGGCCTAAACAGAAGAGTAAGAGCAGGCATACTCTTCCAACGTGAACTATGCAAACTGTGCAACTCATACACCTCTAAGCACTCGTCCTTCCTAGTTTAAATATGCATAACATTATCATCTATTCAACACTCAACTTATTTGCTTCGACCTGTTCTAGTGTCCTAAATCAAAACACCTTAACCTGCAAGCATGCATCAATCATATAACACATAGGAAACATATGAAACAAACTTCCATCTGGCATTTGCCAACAGACCCAGTGTTCAGAAAAAACAAGCAACAAAAGGCACAGATAAGCTTTAAAATTAAATTAAGGCAGTGTACCCAATTCTGAAACAAACTGCTGTTGAGGAATATTTATGAATATCTTACTGGTTCTGTTCTATTGCCAGGACTTAAAGGTAAAGGGAAAACCATAGTTCCGTACCATCATTAACTTAGTAAACCATGGACGTTTAGTTTTCTCCTAGGATACTCTTGTCCTAACAAGGAAGAATTTAAACCATAGAAGTAGACATGCCTGCAGCTCTCTAACATTTTACAGTCCAAGTTAATTCAAGCAAAATGGCATAATTTGGAGTCATGATCAGCTTCAACTTCAAAATATTAAATATTCGACAAGCATGATACATAGACATGGCAATGGTTAAAAACTTCAGAATCTAAAATCAAGCAATTAAACCAAAAGCAATTTGACCAAAAATACAAAACCTGGATGCCAAACACCCAACCAGCAAGCCCAGCTAGATGCTCTTGAGGTCATAGGAGCGTAGGGTGTGTTAAGAAATGTCTGACCCATGTGAGAGAATCTTTTTTCTAAATAAGACAGCTCCAATACATTGCGACTGCACTTTCAACATAAGTCGGCCAATTTTTCTTCTTAAGAGAAACATGACTCCAACATGTCTAAGTCTAACATGCCATATTTTAATTTTCTTCCAGAGAAACAGTGGCTCTGGCATATTCAATGTATGTCAGCCAAGTTTGAGTAGTACCGTCCGATTCTTAGTTAATTTAGTATTTACAAGAAGGTGATTTTCATATCTTTGATCAGATGGCTATCTTCTGGTATGAATATTGAGATGACCATGCCAATTGCAGAAAGGAGTCAGGCAGAATCAAAAAAAGAATATCAGATTCTTTCTTTTTTGGCTATGATCTCATAATTTTTTGTGCTGTCACTAAAGTGCTACAAGAAACAAAGTAGCCAGTTTAGCGTCTAACCCATCCTTCAAATTTATATACAACTTGAAGTTGTATTCTTATATATGATATTGCATGCAACAGATATTATAGAATCTGCTTAGTTTTTTTTCTTGTAAATGATAACATTTTTCTGATATTAACTGCAGTACTTCACACAAGTTACTGAAATAAATATATTTTTACATTACCTCTAATTACTGTTAATTGTTTCAGCTTGCCTCCCCCACCCCCCCACCCCCAATTTGGTGCAATTTGCCAAATTGACAATCAAGAAACCATATAACTTAATCTCTATATAAACATTAAATATCATAACACATGTTGGTGAAGGTTATGACATGATAAACAAAACCAAAGAGGTGAAGTTTTACTTGGTGGCATGCAGACCCTCAATAACAAGGAGAGTTTTATCATGTCTGGAATGAACAAAATTGATGTATGTCAAAGATCTAATGAGGTATCAACTAAGAAAGTTGGATTTGATTTCTTCCCATCTGAGTGTTAACTAATTATTGACTGCAATAGAAAAAAATTAAGAGAGCAGAACTATAGACAATGGAGGAGGAGTAATAATAATAATAACAAAAAAAAGGCTTAAAACATAGGAGCTTCCAACAGAAGGGCATAATGTAGCATGGCATATAAAACTAATCTATGCTGTATGAAACACGCAAATACACTAACGCGTGACAAATTCTAAAAAGTAGATTAAAAAAGCATCATGTCCAATACATGTGTATGTCACGTGTATCCAGTGTTTGACACATGTCGAAACAACACAGCTCCACATTTGAAATATATGTGCTACATAAAAAATTAGTATAGGACATTTCTAAGTTTCTCTATGATGGTCTACTCACAAAATTAATATAATATAATGGCATTTGACAACAAAAAGTTAATTAGCTTTGTCAATGTCACCACTCACCCTATTTTTCTATGAGGTACCAATTTCGTGCAGTGATCACTTATCTGGGCTTTATCCCCGGCTACTGATTCTTCTAAGATTTTTAATTGACACTAATAGTCTAGTATGAGTTCTTATAAGATTATTTTGGATTTCTTGTAATAAATATCTTGATAAGATATGGAAGAACTCTAGAATGCTATAATAAAAAAAATGCTAAAGAATCTCATAATCAATAAACAATTCTTCTACCTATTATAATAAAGTAGTGTGTTGCCTTAGAACTCTAAATCTTTCCTATTGATTTCTCTGCTGGAGGAGTAATTCGACAACAGCTGTCATTTTAACCAACAAAGAAGATAACAGTATAGATGGTTCAGATTTTTGAGGCATTCAAAACTCTCATAGGAATAAAATTCATGTCCGGTATTATGCCTTACAATCATAAGATACTAAAACACACAAGCAGATGGTTTCACACAGCCTTATTTCTAAATCCTATACAATCATAAGATATTAAAACACACAATCATAAGATATTTATTAGATCTATAAACTTATGAAACATAAAAGTTGCATTTCTATACCAGCTCTCGATGCAGGCTTGCATTCGTAAATACAGATGCCAAAACATTATAAACAATTCAAAATTACACATAGAGCCATTGACTGAGATAATACCGGATAGATTTCTGCTTGAGTGGATGGCCTCAAGTTGATAATATTTAGCTTTTCAGCTTTTGCAAGATCGCAATTCTCACATCTCTTCAAGAATTCATCAACATGCTTCCTTGTTTGGTCGCAAGCAGGACTCTGAATAAGATAATCAAATACCTACAAACAAACACCAACATCAACAAAAATGCATCGTATCACCATAGTACTATGGTAATTGCATTAACATTTTTTAATATACAACAAATTTAAACAATAATAGAACCTTGCACTCTGATCCTGCAACAGAACCAAGGCAACCCAAAGGATCACTCGTAGCCCCGCGTGACCGCAAGAACTCAAGGACCTCAAAATTCGTAAGAGGTCCATCATTCTTTTTTAATCTGCAAAATAACTTTGTCAGCACAAGAACTACTTTACTAGCTCCACATATTAATCAATATTCATATAGAATCACACTAAAACCGAAACCCACTTAACCAAAGAAAAACCTATAGGCCAAAATAACACAGCAGAAGTCGAAATCATAGGTCTAACATCATTCTGATAATGAAAAGCAAGTAAACAAAAAGCAGTAGAATCAAGAATTGGTGCAACATTTTGAAAATTTGAGAACCAACCACGGGAAGGAAACCCATCAATATAAACCAACGGAATTTTATCACTGGTGGATAACGGAAAAAAAAGAATTTTGTGATTACCCGTTTAATGAATGTGAGGATAAATAATCAACTTCATAAGAAGTATCTCTTAAACACTGTTTGCTTTGATGCCTCATGAACTGCGAAATCAGCTGTATTGTGAACTGCTGAACATGACAAGAATAAATGAAGGCTCTGCTGAAGATGCCTCAAACATATCGACTGAATAAAGGTGACACTAGAGCGTTTAGAGTTCGACAAGCACCCAGCAAAGAGAATGTCGGTCAAACACGTCAAGACGTGGTAAGTGCGTATGGAACCACCACAACAATTTCTTGAAGGTTATTTAAAACCTCGCTATCAAGAATGGAACGAATATCATGTCCTTTGCAAAATTACAACATTAATTGTCTTAATTGATAGATCATAGAATAGTTCAAGGTAGAATACACTGATTGCAGCTCTCCAAGGGTTTTCCTCACCTGGCCTTTGTCAGGACTGGCACTTTCTCCCTATTTTCTTTCCAGTACTTATTCGATCTCTCCCCTTTCCTCTTGTCTACCGTTATACTTTTCTGTTGTTTGTTGTTCTTATACTTTAGATGTACTATTGGTCAGGTGGAATTGTATAGGTGAGTCCTTGGTCACATGTGAAGAAGTCATATAAGGTAACTTTTTGTTAACTGCTGTAAATAACAGTCACCAAATGTCGGCACTTAACTAAGTTGTCTTTGTGTCTGTGTTTGTTTATTTATCTAGTTTTTGTGTTGTTTGTGTTCAACACTAAATTAAAAGAAAGAAAGAAAATTGTAAGTAAATCGCCGAACAAGTTCATAAGCAAACAACCCCACTACAATACAATTATAGATTGATTTTTTGGTCAAACAAGAGAATTGGGGTATTTGAAATTTAACATCTTAAAACTCATAACAACAATAATTTTCTAAATGTAACGTGTTAACTGAATATTTAAATTACATTGAAGTAAAAGGATCTTACATCTTCATGGTGTAGGATAGAGAACCACAATGAATCCCAAAAATTTCACAGCGGTCGCTGACCTGAACAAAAAGCATTTCACATTTAATAAATAATAAATTAATTCACCTCTACTCTTTTTCTTATTCTTCAATTCTACCTTTTTTTTTCAATTCTAAAGATAATAAATCACCCACACTCCTCTGAATTAATTTGTAAGGAAATAAAGATTTATCTCAATGACGGGAAAAAAATAATAAAAGGGAGCAAATCTAACCTTTGCTGCTAATTGCTGATAGATAGATATGTCTTATTTCAACGGTCCAAGCCGCCGCCACTCCACTGCTGAAAATATGATGGGGACTAGAGATGAGAGAAACCCTAACTGATTCTTAATAGTTGCAGAGTTTCGAAGAGAAGAGATTTTAGAGGGCATCGGATGTGGGTATCAAAAACATCAGGGGAGAAATCGTTATCATGGGTATTAAGGTTTCGTTCACAAGGGCAAAAAATATATTGGTTAAGACTCAAAATTGTGGATGAATGAGTGTGGCAAAGATTTTCTGCTGAGACTGATCTAACAGTCAAATCATATCAAAGGTGAGAGAATGAGGTTTAGTATTTAAGTGTAAAACAGTGATCATAACATATAATACAGAAAAGAGACAGAGATACATAATTTTTATGTGAAAATTCAAATCTGAAAATGTCATGGGGAAGAGAATCTACTATAATAAGCCAATTCACAAGGATTACTAGGACTGTTTGGGGTCTATGAACAAAGATTGATTGTAAAATAAGGTCTTGGTGTTAGATCTAGAGAAAGGATACAGGTCTGGCCCTTCCTTTTTATTGGACACGAGGGTCCATTTATACTGAACTATGGGTGATGATTGAAAGCTGACGAGGCTCTGTAACTGTACGATCTCCATGTGTGAATTTATTGTAACGGTCGTGATTATGAGCGCTGGTCTGTTGGGACTACATATAGGGAATCCCTTCATTGTCCATAACTGTCCGCCTAGAATGCATAGGCGTTCATGTCTTCAACATGGGAGAGTGGGAGTAGCATGATTGCATGCGGAGATCTCGATGGTCATTACTGGGGACTTTCGGTTTATGGTGAGGTCAGAAATCTTGAACTGCAAATGACTCCGGAGGGTGATGCCTTCGGAACAGGAGGTAGCTCCGGGATGACTCTGGGTGGCAAAGCTTGTAAGGAAGGACCAGGAGCTGTGGGCATCTCGGTGGGAGTTGCATTGGCATCTATCAACTTCTTGATGAAGGTCATTTTTTGACCGCTACAGATGCCCCCGCTCTTTTGCTTGCTGGAGCCTGTAGGAGGGAAGTCGAAAGAGCGGAGTTGGCGGAGATCTTTAACCACCTTGAATTCTTCTGGATGTTGGTGAAGGAAAGGATATGATTCATCAATGCGAATCTTTTAGATTTTGTCTAGAGACTGTGGCTGGATAATAGTTGACGCGTCGATCGATTAAACTTGTTTGAAATCTGTGACTTGCGTCTTTTCACATTCTGGCGTCATAATGAATGAGACCGTATGGCAGAGGTGGTTGATATCAACCGATTCGGTTGGCCGAAGATCATTTGGGATGTAAACTGACTTTCAGTGATTAGAGATTTGAATTCGGAACGTTTTGACTCCTCCCTTTATAAATAGGGTGGAGCCCTCGGGTAAAAACTGCTTGTCCTCTTCTCTGAAAAATCTTGCTTTCAAATTCTCTTCTCGGGTGGTTTGCCATGCCATTCTTCTTCGTCCGGTGAAGAAGAGAGAGGCAGAGGATGGAGATGGTGGAAATGGGTGACGGACTCTTGTCGTTCGGGAGTCTGGCTATTGGCGGTTGCCCCCTGAGGCGAGGAGGAGCCGGTGTCCTCGATGGGATGTGGCTAATTGTTGGTTGGTGGAAGGACTGTGCCCCGAGAAGTTTCGATGGCCTTGCCTTTGGACGTTACGTCGTTGACTTCATAGGACCATCGTTGATATGGAAGAGGCGTTTTTAGGATGATTTTTTGAGTTTTTAGGGGAGAGATCTTAAGTGTTGGGACTCAAATCTCAATGAAAGCACCAATTTCTGATGAAGATTTTCCACTGCAAATAATCAAACGGTCGATCTACACCACAAGCGAGAGAATGGGGTTTAGTGTGTAACAATGTAAGTGTAAAACAAAGATCACAACACAGAAAAGAGATGGAGGCACAAGATTTTTACGTGAAAACCCAATCGTAAAAAACCATAAGGAGGAGAATCCACTATAATCAGCCAGTTCACAAGGATTATGTGGATTGTTTGGGTGTCTCCGAACAAGAGTGACTGTGAAAGTATTAGAAGTTCTTAGTGTTAGGTCTAGAGAGAGGATACAGGAATTGCCCTCCTTTTTTTGTTGGAGACGAGGGTCCATTTATACTGAACTGTGGGTGATGATTGAGAGCTGACAAGGCTCCTGTAACTGCACAATCTCCATGTGCGAATTTGTTACAATGGTCGTGGTTATGAGCGCTGGTCTGTTGGGATTGCATGTAAGTAATCTCTTCATTGTCCACAACTGTCCGTCTTGAATACAAGGGTGTTGCATGTCTTTTACGTAAGAGAAGGAAAGTGGCTTGATTGCAGGTGAAGATCTCAGTGGTCGTTACTGGGGACTTCCAGTTGTAGTGAAGTCGGGAATCTTAGACTGCAAATGACTCCAAAGGGTGATGTATTCAGAACAGGAGGTAGCTCCGGGTGGCGAAGTCTGTAGGGAAGGAACATGAGTTGTAGGCATCTCGGTGGGAGGCTATCAGTTGCATTGGCACGTGTCAACATCTTGATGAAAGTCAATTTTTGATCACCACAATGAGGATCGCGGAGAGGGAGAAAGGAAGAGGTGATTTGTCGACAAGCACCACCAAACTCAGTGTTGTCGGGCTTCAGATTTAGATTAGAATATACTAACAATTCGATCAATGGTGGTGATTTGTCCTAATGTAATCAAATGGCTTGGAGCATTTTTATGATGCAAGAATAACGGCTGGAATTCACTCTGCACAAGGACAACTATAGTGATACACGGTTCAAATCTAATTTAATAAATTGATGGCTAAGATTTGTTCTGGTAGACTAAAACATATATTAAACTGCTTTTATATTATACTACATTTAGACAAGTGCAAGTGCACATGAAATTAAAAAGATATTTGTACAAGGAAAAATATGAATAAGGTTTAAAGCAAGTTAACCAATTATTAATAGTTTTTTTTATTATACATGTAATTAATATATTGTTAAGAATCTATATGTAAAAGCCATGAGATTGCCTTATCTTTTAAGTGTTTGGATCACTTTGAAAATACTAAGATTTTGTATGAAAAAGCAAATCTATTTGAATATTTATATGTTTGTGTGGAGAAAAGGTGGGATCGTCCCGCGTTGACGAGAAAGAGAGAGGGTGGGGATTATCCGCCAGTAGTCAACGGCGGAATCGTAGAGGGGAAGGAAGCGGTGGGAGAATTAGAGATGAGAGAGGGGGAAAGAGGAGGAGGAGCTGGTGAGAGAGAGGAATGAAGGAGTGAAGGAGAAGAGAGTTGAAGCGCTTGCAGGTGGGGCGAAGAGTGAGCAAGGTCTTGAGAGAGGGAGGGCGACGATGCGATCGAGGAGGTCATCGGGCAATCGACTCCAAATCGAAGGATCCATTGATTGGGTTTGAGAGCTGAGAATTGAGAGAGATGGAGATGTTGAAGCTGTGAGATTTTTTTTTTCAGAGAGAGAGTGTGTTGGGTTCTTGGTCTCGCATGGCAGAGGATTGGGGAGAAGTTGATTATAGAGAGAGAAGGAGAAGAAGAAGATGAGAGCTGAGAGCAAAGACTTGATCAATTTATAGAAAGGGCTAGCGGAGTTTGGTTCTCATACCGAGGTCGGGTCCTTAGGGAGATCGTCGCTGTTTCAGACCTAATCCCAGGCGGCGGCGGCGGCGGCGGCGTCTTTGCCGAAGCTGGAGGTTGAGAAGAGGTCGATGGCGTGATGGTGGGGCGGAACCCTAGATTGGTGATTTTGAAGTGATATGCCAGTTAAAAGAGTCTGGGTTTTTTTGGGTACGGTTTAAATGAAATCAGATTCGATTCGTTTACTAATCGGGTAAACGGTCCGAAACCTATTCGGGTACGGGTACAAAACATAGATTATCATATTTGTCCAACAGCACCTATTGAGAGGCCTAATAGTAGTAAAGAATAAATATTAACCAAATAAAGTAATTAAAAGCTATTATTAGTACTAACTATAATTAGCTCTCACTCATATTAAACAATACTTACTAATATTTAAGGAGATTTCGCTACAGTCCCTAAGTCAAATCGTAATCATAAAAAAAAACTCAACTTCAAAAATTTTTCGCTTCAGTCACCTCTTTTTTTAAATCAATCAGGTGTGCCCACATGTCAAGCGCAGAAGCGCGCTCCTCAACGGTAAAAGATGTAAATGACTCGCAGTAATCGCTTCGAAAAAAGCGGACTGCATCGAAAATGCAGACTGTTGGTATTCTATTTCTGAGTACTGTGACCATGATCACAGTCCTCACAAAAATATCTTATTTTTAAAGACTGCGATCAGATCAGAGTCCTCACAAAAACGCCATGTTTCTAAGACTTTATAGGACTGCGCTCATGATCGCAATGCTCCCAAAATGCTTTGTTTATTAGACTTTATCGGACTACGATCATGATCACAGTCCTCATTATTAGGACATATTTCTGAGTCTTTATAGGACTTTGACCAAGATCGAAATCCTCACATAAACACAATTTTCTAACTTATATTAGGACTGCGACAATTATCACACCCCTTACAAATGCCCTAATTTTCAATTAATAAAAAGACTGTGATTATAGTCGTAGTCTTCTAATAAAGGACTGTGATTATAGTCGCAGTCCTCACATAAGACTACGATCATGAGTTGCAATCCTCATATCAGCATCACCATCATCAGCATACCCAATTTACAGACATCGAATGCTCCCCAATTTTTTCCATATCTAAATACCACATCGATCATAATCTTAAATAAAACTCACCGCGAGCACGAGAAAAAAGATCTTCAAAAGGTCGATCCCAAAAAAAATTAGACCGGGGGCTCCGCCTCCTGAGATCTCCGAGTGGGGCTGCCGGCTCCCTTTCAACCCCCATGGGGACCTGACCGCTCAAGTCGACTCACGAATTACTCTGCGTCGGGGTCAAGGTTGAGGGGAGAGCAACGTTGGGGCAACGGTAAAAGGTCAAAGAGAAAATGAAAATATATAAAGAAATAGTGTCTGGGAGGAATCAATTTATGTTGACGTGGATGAGGCTCTGGTGAATAAAATTATGAAGTTGAGTTTTTTTTTTCTAATTATGAAGCAAAGTAGGTAGTTATAGCGAAATTTTCCTAATATTTTTTATTGATTAACTACCCATTAATAGTTATAACAAATATTAATATTACTTTTTTTTAATCGAGCAAAACAACTATTTATTAGAACCTCTCAAAAATCACAATTAACTTATCAATAAAACATAAATTCAACAATTCAGCGAAAAGTCTAATTAATTAATAATTATTATTAATTATCAGTAGAATTATTATAAATGACTAATAATAATATTTTAACTAATTGAATATTAAAAAACATGTTTAGTTACTAAATGAAAATAAAAATTAATAATACTAAATTATAGTTATTAAATATTAATTTTAAATTAATGAATTTTATAATAAATATTAACTATATAATAATCAATTAAATTAATTTATTGTTCTATTTAAGCATTATTTTTAGTGATAATTATGGTTAATCAAAAATATATATATTATTACTTTATTGTTCATTATGAAATATTAATAAATTGTATCTTCTAGGTATTTTCAGCATCCATTTTGGTCTTGTTTAGTATATGCCCCTCCATAGTATAATCAGTATATTCTAGGAGAGTCTAGTAAGTTTTCCACCACCACTATGGATCCTCAGTTTGCCACAACACTCATCGCCATGCATGCTCAGCTAAAAGACCTGACCCAAACTGTGAACTAAGCCGAAGAGAGGTTGGATAGGGTAGAGATGCACCTTGAAAATCGCAATGACATGAAGAAGAACGTGATCCGTCAATACCATACTAGGGGCAAAATGCGCAAGACCCTAATGACCAATACTTGAAGAGCATCAAGTTAGATATTCCCACTTTTCACGGTCGCCTGGATCCGCAACTCTTCCTGGAATGGCTTCGACACATGGACAAATATTTCACATGGTACTCTCTTTTTAAAGCTAGGAAAGTCAAGTTTGTTGCATTGAAGCTGACTGACCAAATAGTCAATACTGGACCATTGTGGAATCGATGATAGCAACCTGGTGTCAAGATCCTATAGAGAGTTGGTCTACTATAAGAACAAATTGACAGATAAATATGTGTCAGTATCTTACTATGATCATCTCCTTGACAACTGACATCAATTCACCCAAGGCACTAAGTTCGCCAAGGACTATGTTGCCCAATTTGATGAGTTTCTCATTCATTGCAATGCCCTGACATAAAAAGTGACATTTAAATCCTTTTCTGACTTAGAGCTGGACTTAGAAAAGACTTGAGAACTAAACTTTTGGCATGTAGAGTCATGAGCTTGAAAAGCCTTATGCCTTAGTCTTAGACTTAGATGTTGTCAAGTCTAGTTACACATTTAAGAGTCAAGCCCAAGCGCCCAAGTCCACTTCGAGTCAGTACCAAAACAGATTTCAAGCTCAGACGTCAACACACAAAGTGGATACCAAAGGTAAGAGTGTTGAGAACAAAGGCAAAAGCATTGAAAAGAAATTCTATAAGGTTAATCCTGCAACCAAATATTACAAGTGCCAAGGTTATAGACATGTAGCTGCTAATTGCCCAAGCTCAGTCAAAAATGCCTTCATCAATGGAGTGCATGTAGTAGAGTCAAGCCAGATTCAGACGAATTTATATTCCAACCAGAAGAAGTAGATTCTGGTGTTAACGAAGAGATCATATGTGATGACATTGGTCTCAACTAAATTAGGACAATGTCATCGACCCACTTATCCATCATTAGGTGACCCTTGTCCCAGCTAAAAGAAAAAGACGAGTAGAGATGGACTGCTATGTTCCACATATTCACAAAAATTGGAGGTAGGAGCTGCAAAGTAATCTTGGAAAATGGAAGCTACATTCGTACAGTGTCGTCTACATTAATTGCAAAGTTTGGCTTGAAAGTTGTAACCCATCTTCATCCCTATAGAATGACATGGATTAATTCTACTGCACTAGAAGTCAAACAAGGTGTTTTGTCCCGATAGACTTCTGTCTTTATGAGGACAAGATCTGTGTGATGTTGTGACTATAGATGTAATGCCCCAATCCCGCGGATATGGAGACGCTACGACGACATACATACGTAGAGCAACAATACCCTCACATATGTACGCTAAGTCTCAGTACGGGAAATAAATACCAAATACACAATTATTTCTGTATTAAATAAGTACAAGAATACCTGCAACAAAGGGTTAGTGATCATGATAGATATGAAAACAGGAATAAATATGAAAATACAAACAAATAATAAAAAAACTTATGAATAATAAAAGTGACGGATTTTCTAACAATATCCTGGAAAACACCAAGTATTATGATACCTCGGATCTCCAACCTGAGCAGCAACCCAGAGTTGTCAAAAACCGTTGAAATTGAATCACAAAGTTGTGGGGCAGGGTCACATTCATGTTCAAGTTTAATTTCATTGAAATGAAAACTTGCAATTTGTAAATGAGTTGATATTGATCAAGTTCAAGATTTTATAGTGAAAATGAATCTTGATCAAAGTCTTCAAGATACCATGATTCTTGATTTTCATCAATATGGTTAGAAGTATCAGGAATAGCCAAAGATTGGGTAGAGAAAGTTTTCTCATTCCTACGCATTTTTTTTCTAATCGATTAAGTCTTGCTTCTATCATATTGAAATGATCGCTTTGAAATTGAATCATGGATTTCATACTCTTTTCTAAGAAGGTATTTTCTTCTTGTTATGAGACTTGAAAAATAGAGTAAAGATTTTAGATTTGAAAATTTTGATAGTGTTTCGAGTATTCTAGATTTTGAATTTGTCGCTCAAGCTTTTCTAAGGCTTCCATTCTCTTTTTTCAGTCAATTAATTCTATTGGTTGTTTGGGAAAGGGGTATATGAAGCTGGATGTTGGTAAGGTGGTTGACAATATGACTCGGGGGAGTTGTATCCCCAATGATTATGTGAAGAGTGGTAATGATTGTTCCAGTCTTGTTCATAATATTGAGACTGAGGCATATATTGATTCGGATAAGACCAATCCGGCATACTTAGTTGGTTAAAGTTATGATATGCCGAGTTGGTAATATCTGAGTCAAAAGAGGTCGGGGTAAAGGATAGATCACTATTGTGATTATAATCCATATCACCAAGATGTCAAAAATAAAAACAAAAACAAACAAATAAATAAATAAGAAAAATCTAGCCTAAATTAGGGTAGACCTTATAGTTAGATGACTCATAACTGGTTAGACTGTCCACGGGGGTATATTGCAGAATCTGACCATAAGTTAATCGGCCATGAAGGGGCAAAACCAGTGGGAGATATCCATGTCTAAGCAACGAGCCTAATTATGCCAAATCACTATTCTTCGAAATTTCGCCTCTCAATCCCTAACTTTTGATACCGATTTAGCAAGAGCCAAATTCTAATCAACTTTCCTCTTAGGCCAGTCTCCTATTGAGTCCGAGATGTCCTTAGGGCCAATGTCTATTCAATTTTAAGTTAAATTTTGGTTAGTGAGTGAGGCGATTGTTTGTGGGTTGAGGGAGGGTCATGACTTCCCCACCTTATCTCATTTATAGGACAAGCTCTTAATTCAGTTTAGTATAGTGTACAAGTATATAGCAAAAAAATAACACTCAAGCAATATTTCATACAAGAATGAACCTTATACTAAATGCTATGCACACATACCTTAGCTCTAACACTCTTCAACAGTAAATAGAAAATGAAATGAAGTAGTCACGTGCCTAAGTGCAAATCTAAACATTTTGTGTCATTTGCAAGCAATAATTTACTGTCGATGTTAGAAAAGTATGTACAATAAGTTAAACAAGAAAATAAATAGCTACAGAAATTTAAAATTTGCAATTCAACCAACCTGCAAAAAAAATATATTAGTAGTTTACTTAGAATGCCGCGGGAATGCAACAAATCTGAGGGCTTGTGGGCTTTGCTTTCTTGAGAAGAGTCCAGGGTCACTTATATATCTACTGCAATAAAAATTTTCTTGATGTCTCTGCCTGTACACAAGAACAGAGAAGAAAGTTAACCAATAAACTAAACAAAAAAAAGTTACTTACCGTCCCTCCCTCAGAACGGCGCCAAAATTTTGATTGAGGCTTATCTACATAGAAAAATACAAAATTTCAAAACTTAAGAATAAAGTGCAAGGTACTCAATGCTACCGCGATAGCAAGTGACTATTGTTGGAACTTTGATTTTGATGATAACATTTGTGATGCAGTTTCATTGGAGTTCTATCTCAAAAGCTTATGATGAGTCTAAAATGCTGAAGACTACTCAATGATATTTGGCTATTTTGTGTATTTGATATAGAATGTTAAAAGTCTTGAACACACACACACACACTTTAGTCTATTAGTCGACTTATATCCAAGTATAGTTGACTTATATAGCCTATAGTCAACTTGACACTTTATACAGTCGACTGAGTTCTGTCCTGAAAAGATCAACTTTCTGTTTCTTGGCAGTTAGCAACATTAGTCGACTTATCAATCTTACTAGTCGACTAATCCATCTTGTAGTCGACTTATAAATTCTGCTGGTCGACTAATTCCAGTTTCCAGAGACTTACATATTTGTATCAGTCTTGATGTAGTCGACTTGCTTTCTTTATTAATCGACTAACCCAGTCAAATATGCCTATACTAGTTGACTAACCCCAACCCCTAGCCGATTTATAGCAGTTTGTAACTGTTGTATAGTTATTGAATTCTGGTGTCTTATCCAACGTTTTAATATTCAAATTTGTCTTGATAACTACCCTAACTGACCATAGATTTCACGTATAAATAAGCATATTGGACTAGGCTAAATCACCAATCCACATCAATAGTTTTCTGTCCAAAAACTCTGTTCAAAAATCTGTTTTTTCGAAAACTGTTTTCACTTTCTATTCTTCACATAAATTCCAATCCTTAAGTAAAGAATTCTGAGAGTTCACTTATAAGGAGTCCTTATTCACGATCACATACCAATCTCAAGGCTTATAGGAGTGTTTGTAATTACTCAAAAATAGAAGTTGTACAAGGTGTCTTCTCGGTGTTGAGAAGTGGTGTGCAAGAAAATTGTCGTCTTGGTGTAAGAAGAGTTGTACACACTTGGCAAATAGTATTTTGTCAAGTGGTGTACAGGTGTTGATTTTGGATGTACAAAATTAAGGATAAGAAAAATCTCAAGCGGGTTGCTTGGGGACTGAATGTAGGTCAAGAGGACCGAACCAGGATAAAATCTCTTGTGTTTGCATTTGCATTTTCTGAGATTTATTTTCTTTTCTGGAAGTTATTTTATTTAACACTAATATCTCTGTTTGAGCGTTGACGTAATTTTTTGCATCCTACAATTGGTATTAGAGCCCTGCATGCCCGGTCAACACCCTACAAGGATGGCAACGGAGTTTCCTTCATCGCAATCCAGAGAAGGGCGTTTTACACAACGTCCACCACTATTTGATGGATCGAACTACAACTACTGGAAGTGTAGAATGAAGATTTACTTACAATCGCTCAACTACGAACTATGGAATATAGTAGAAGCAGCGTACACCAAACCGACTATCAATTATAGTGCTTGGAGTGAAGAACAAAAGAAGTTAGCAAATCTTGATGCCAAAGCAATGAACGCGCTTTTTCTGTGCCTTAAATAAAAAAGAATTCAATCGCGTGTCAACGACCAGATCTGCAAATCAAATATGGTAAACTCTACAGGTAACACATGAAGGCACAAATAAGGTTAAAGAATCTAAATTTCTATTCTTATCCACATGTTTGAACTGTTCAAAATGAAGGAGAATGAAAACATCTCAGAAATGGTTACAAGATTCACCGACATTACAAATTCCTTAATAGTCCTTGGAAAGGAATACACTCAAGTCGAAAAAGTGAGAAAGGTTCTTCGTGCACTCACACCAGATTGGGAGAAGAAAACTACTGCAATTGAAGAAGCAAATGACCTCTCAACTATGTCATTAGAAAACCTTATTGGTAATTTAATGGCATATGAAGTACAACTTGAAGACAGGAAGAATGATGACCTTCAACTTCAATCAAAGAAAAAAGTTTGCTTACATTCTCAGACATGTACAATTCAGATGATGATGAAGAGTAGATGGCAACGCTCTCAAGAAAATTAAAAAGTTCTTGAAACAAGGTAAGTTTAATCTTATATGTTTTAATTGTAATAAAACATGTCATATGAAGAAGGATTGCCCATTGCTCAAAAAACAAAAAAATTCAAGAGCAAAAAGTTCAAAAAGAAGAAAAATTATCAAGCATCATAGGAAAATAGTGATTCCTCTTCCTCTGACGAAGAAGAAACCACTGAACATGCCAACATATATTTTATGTCTCAAAAAGAAGATGAGATACAATATACTGAACTCTTAGATGCATTTCATGAGTTATATAATGATCTCATGAATGAAAAGATGAAAAATAAAGCTTTATCAAAAGAAAATGAAAGACTCGTCAAGGAAAATTTTGTTTATGATTCTCAAATTTCTTCTATAAATTCTCAAAAAAGATAATTTTGAAAAACTTATATCATTAATGAAAAAGGATAGTGAGAATTTATTATAAGATAATGCTTTATTGAAAAGAGAAACTGTGTCTTTAAATGAAAGAATTTCTATATTAGATAAAGACATGATAAGTTTCAAAGATAAATATGAAGAACTTTTGAATAAAGTGATATAGTTTAATAAAGGAAAAAAATTAAATGATATATTGTCATATCAAAAGGTTTCATATAATCATTTTGGACTTGGATTTTCAAAAGATAAGAATATTGGTCTTGGTTGTTCAAAAAATAATGTCTACAAAAAGAATAATAATAATTCTTTAAGAAGACCATGAAACCAAAGTTTAAATATATTTGGATTCCTAAAAATATAAATAATATGGATAGAAATGCTTACATTGTTTCATATATACATCATATATGTAATTCATGCAATTATGTTTATACTAACAGATGGAAACTAAATTCAAATTGGGTTTCAATTCCTAAAGGTTAATATTTTGATCATGTTTGGGGCCATTAACAAATATTTTATCTTATAGGTACCATACAAAGAAAAGAGAATACCTGATGATATAAGTTATTTCTAACATTTGAAAAATATCATATGTATACTATGATGCGGGGGGAGAACACTTATTATAGATATAACCCATTTTATGCAGGGGGAGAACATATATTTGTTATAATCTGTTTTCTCCAGGGGAAGTTTCTCTATAGGGGAGCTTGTGCATACACACATTGTCATCATCAAAAAGGAGAAGAATGTTGGAACTTTGATTTTGATGATAACATTTGTGATGCAGCTGTGTTGGAGCTCTATCTCAAAAGCTTATGATGAGTCTAAAATGCTAAAGACTACTCAAGGATATTTGGTTATTTTGTGTATTTGATATAGAATGTTAAAAGACTTGAAACACACACTTTAGTCTATTTGTCGACTTATATCCAAGTATAGTCGACTTATATATCCTATAGTCGACTTGACACTTTATGTAGTCGACTAAGTTCTGTCCTGAAAAGATATCAACTTTCTGTTTCTTGACAGTTAGCAGCATTAGTCGACTTATCAATCTTACTAGCTGACTAATCCATCTTGTAGTCGACTTATAAATTCTGCTGGTCGATTAATTTCAGTTTTCAGAGACTTGCATATCTGTATCAGTCTTGATGTAGTCGACTTGCTTTCTTTATTAGTTGACTAACCCAGTCAAATATGCCTATACTAATTGACTAATCCCCAACCCCTAGCCGACTTATAGCAGTTGTAACTATTGTATAATTATTGAATTCTGGTGTTTTATCTAACATTTTAATATTCAAATTTGTCATGATAACTATCGTAACTGACCATAGATTTCACGTATAAATAGGGATATTGGACTAAGCTAAATCACCAATCCACATCAATATTTTTCTGCACAAAAACTCTGTTCAAAAATCTTTTTTTTCAGAAAACTGTTTCCACTTTCTATTCTTCACACAAATTCCAATCCTTTAGTGAAGAATTCTGAGAGTCCACCTATAAGGAGTCCTTATTCGCGATTACATACCAATCTCAAGGCTTATAGGAGTGTTTGTAATTACTCAAAGAAAGGAGTTGTACAAGGTGTCTTCTCGGTGTTGAGAAGTGGTGTATAAAGAAATTACCTTCTTGGTATAAGAAGAGTTGTACACATTTGACAAAGGGTGTTTTGTCAAGTGGTGTACAAGTATTAATTTTGGGTGTACAAAATCAAGGATAAGAAAAGTCTCAAGCGGGTTGCTTGGGGACTGGATGTAGGTTAAGAGGATCGAACCAGGATAAAATCTCTTGTGTTTGCGTTTACATTTTCTGAGATTTATTTCCTTTACTGCAAGTTATTTTATTTAACGCTAATATCTTTATTTGAGTGTTGACGTAATTTTTAGATCCTACAGCTATGCAGATCATGATTCATAAGGAGGGACTTGCAATGGAAGCGTGTTGTAAGTCCTCTTTTAAGTTAGTTGAAATGGTTAAAAGTTTTTCTCTTGTTCTTAAAAAGAAAAGAAAAAAGAATCTATTGTTTAGTTAAGAAGAAAGTGGTAGATTGAGAAGGTAGAGAAAATAGAAAATAATTTTGTACAAAGAAAGTGAAAATAGTTAATAGAGTTAGAGAGTTGATGATGATGGTGATGTAAACTAAAAATTAAAAAAAAAAGAAAAACTAAAGAAATACTTATTTCCTTTAGTTGATGACTTACCTTGGATGTTGCATGTTTATCTTGATCTGGAGGTGATCAACGCATAACTCATAAGATTAAACTCAACCCCGGTTCACATTACATGATCAAGGCTTCTTTGAGAAGCATGAATATACAAATATAGGGAGGAATCCATCGTCATGAGTTATCTGTGGCACTCGCTAAGGCAAGACAATACCGATGCTATTTGACACACTTGGACTGTCATCAAAACTAAAAAAAAGAAGAAAGTAGAAAAGAAAGAAGAACATGAAAATATAAATATGATTCGATTCAAATAACAACGAAAGAAAAAAAGAACTTACACCACTGTTACCCTCAGTACAAGCATCGCTCTCATTCCTCCATAAAACTCTTCTCTAGTCTCAATTGCATAAATAAAAAGTAAAAACCTAAGTTAGAAACTAAAGAACATTCTAGCCTAAACTCTCTGCTGAAAAGTTTCCTCTGGCCTCATAATTTGCATGTATTTATAGCAAAAATGAAACGAAGGAGAGTGTCTGAAGATAGGGGGAGTAAACGCTCCCCCATATATTACTAGAATGCTGCAGATCCATGGCTTTTGCCTCAAATCTTTCCCATGATTTGTTTCATCCGTTTATACAATTGGTTTCTCGATTTGAGCTCTAGATTTGACTATATCAGTGTTGATCTTTAGCTAACCGAAATGGATTTATAAAAATCCGAATTTAATTGGTTTTTATTTAGTGTTATATCTCTGATTTGCTCTGATCTTCAGCTGAACATTTGCTCTCATCCTTGATTTTGATTTAATCTGAATTTCAGTGGGTTTTTGGGCTCGTTTTCTTCTCCATCTCATTTAGTAAGGACCTGCAAATAATTAGACAAAAAAGATAATTAAATTAGAGTTTATTAAACAATAAATATGCAATATCAGTGACTGATCAATATGTTGAATCGTAGTGATTTACAGCAGATTGACCCAGATGTGTTGGACATTATGAGAGCCGTTCTACACCTGACTCGACGGGATCGAATTATCTCCCACTAGAGATAATGATGAGGATATCTAAGCACATGTGCGCCTGAGACGTGAGTATCAGCATGTGTATCAGCATAGGAGCGTCGAGCTATAACTATGTGGTTCTAGTTTTGAGTCAAAGTCTGTATCTTTTTATTCATGTTGAGTCTAGAGTCTTTTTTCTTTATTTTATTTAGTCTTATTTTCTTTTTAATCCCACATCGATCGTGAGCAGAGAGTCAATCATATATAAATAGGCCTGAGTCAAATAAGAATGTAACAAACAATTTGATTAATGAACTTTGGATCTTTTTCTCAATGAAAATTTTCATTTATGAATTTAGAGTGTGAAGCTTAATTCATACATGCTTTTAGTGTGAAACCCTAACCTATTTATTCTCTCCCCAACTCTCTCAAAACCCTATCCGAACCCTAACCCTAGCCGCTCAAAGAAAAAAAAGAAGAAAATAGAATAACCACCATAACATCCCTCTCGCGCCCTCCTCCTCGTGCTCGGCTGCTCTTCCCCTCCTCTCCATCCTTCTCTTCCTCCAATGCTCCTCCCTTCTTCCTCATCTCAGGCTGCTCCTCCCTTTTTATCTTATGCCACTGCTGTTCCTAACCTGTTGTTTCTATTGTGCAGTTAACCTCCGCCAACCTCCTTCTCCTCCTTCTGTTGCTGCCCTGCCAGTCCTCCCAACTATCTTGTAGCTGCCTCCAATGTCTCCTTCTTCATCGGCTGCCATTGCTGGGCTATTATAGATCAACCAATCATCAACAACAAATAGAAGAGCAACTGCAACAACAACATCAGAACAACAAATCAACAAAAATGATAAAGGCCACAAGATCACCAACAAGTTCAGCAATAACAAGATCAATAACAGTAGTTATTTGGGAACATGAACGTCTCAGTAGGTGAGTTTAATTTCTGCAATTAGATTATTCATCGGGTTACATGAATTAATTTTATCTCTCAAATATTATCATTATTTTCTGTTGTCCACTAAATATCGTAAGGTGCGAGAATTGAAAAACATGAAACATGCTTATCTTTGATATTGCGAGTAGGACTATTGCAATTATAACCGAGTATCGTATTTAATGTAATTGAGACTAGAATTGTCTGACTATGTTTGTAACTGTTCATTAGAAAAGCATTTACTGGACATTGCTAGTTTTAAATTATTTTCCTTTCACGATCATAATATTTGGTGAAGCGTAGAGAGTTCAATGTTATCATTGGTTCTCAGCTTGTAGGTATACAAATTTCACATCATTATTTCATTATAATCAATACAAATTATCTAAGTAAGTTTATCAAATTTCATAAAACATCTAGTAGAAACATAGTTATTATGAAAAGAATACACTTAGAAAGAGAAAAATAATATTATGGAAGAGCAATATGAGAATTCTGTTGTAAAACTCTGAGAAATATAACACCAAAACAGAGAATTCTAGAAACAGAGTAGAAGTAGAAATTCTTATTGATTCTGAAGTGTGTGCATTAAAATGAATCAGGAAGGGCCTATTTATAGAAAAACTTTGGGGTACTATGCAGTCACTATGCACGCTTGCGTCATCGCTTGCCTCAGCGCATAGTGCACGCTTGCGTCATCGCTTGCATCAGCGCATAGTAAACTCATTAATGGTGCATAGTAAAGGTAGGCAGCCATCGTTTCATACCACTCCCCCTTGGCTGTCAACCTTACATGATGTTTCATTAAAAAACTTGCTAGGAAAACCCAGTGGGACAAAACCATAGCGAAGGAAAAAAAGTACATCATCTTTGTATACGTGTTCTATGCTGCCTCATTAAAAACCTTACCAGGAAAATCTTGTGGGACAAAACCATAGTAAGGGAAAAAGAGTGCAACCACGTAAGCTCCCCTCAAGTTGACATAAGTAGTTCTTCTTCATAAGTCTCGTTTATGACGCATCCCAATATCATGAATAAGCTTTCTGAGAGTTGTAGGGGGAAGTACCTTTGTAAAGAGATCTGCCATATTATCACTTGATCGATATACTGAATATTAATTTTCTTATCCTTTTCAAACTCTTGGCTGAATGAGAAGAACTTCGGGGGTATATGCTTGGTGCGGTCGCTTTTGATGAATCCTTCCTTCATTTGAGTGACGCATGCAGTATTGTCTTCAAACAGTACTGTTGGATCTCTGTTGACTGGTAATCCACAAGTTTCTTGGATGTGTTGAGTTACAGACCTTAACCATACACATTCTCGACTTGCTTCATGGAGTGTTATGACTTCAGCATGATTAGAAGAAGTTGCAATAAGTGTCTGCTTTTGTGAACGCCAAGAGATCGCTGCACCTCCACATGTGAACACATATCCTGTTTGAGACCTGCCTTTATGTGGATCTGACAAATAACCTGCATCTGCATAACCAGTTATTCTTATTTTGATCCTCTGGAATAAAACAAACTAAAATTTGTTGTTCCTCGAAGATAACGAAATACATGTTTAATACCATTCCAATGTCTCTGTGTAGGAGATGAGCTAAATCTTGCTAATAAATTAGTAGCAAATGCTATATTTGATCGGGTACAATTAGTCAGATACATAAGAGCTCCAATTGCACTGAGGTATGGTACTTCAGGATCAAGAACCTTTTCATTATCTTTGCGAAGGCGAAATGGATCTTTTTCCACATTCAATGATCTAACAACCATTGGAGTGCTTAAAGGATTTGCTTTATCCATGTTAAAGCGTTTTAAGACCTTTTCAGTGTAATTTGATTGATGCAAAAGTATTCCACTTTGAAAGTGCTCAATCTGTAAACCAATACAATATTTGGTTTTCCCAAGGTCTTTCATTTCAAATTCATTCTTTAAATATATCATTGCTTCTAGGACTTCTTTATGAGTCCCAATGATATTTAAATCATCAACATATACAACAATGATAATAAATCCGGATGTTGTTTTCTTTATAAAAATACATGGGCATATAAGATTATTCACATATCCTTCTTTTAATAAATACTCGCTTAAGCGATTATACCACATGCGCCCTGATTGTTTTAACCCATATAACGATCTTTACAATTTGATCGAATATAATTCTTTGAGTTTCAAACTTAATGCTTCAGGCATCTTAAATCCTTCAGGGATTTTCATATAAATATCGCTATCAAGCAACCCATATAAATAAGCTGTAACAACATCCATAAGACGCATTTCTAAATTTTTAGAAACTGCTAGGCTGATTAAATATCTAAACGTAATTGCATTCATTACTGGAGAATACGTTTCTTCATAATCAATTCCAGATCTTTGCGAAAAACCTTGAGCAACAAGTCAAGTTTTATACCTCACAATCTCGTTTTTCTCATTGCTGTTGACACTTAAAAAAGACAAGATTCTTATTGGTCTGAACAATGTCTAAACTTGTTGACATTTACAAAAGACAAGTGACAGACGAGCTGAAGACCAGTTTTCACCCGTCTCCGAGGGACAGGGAAGCAACTTGGACTCCACTGATCCAGCAAGCAGAACAGTGAACCCGGATTGTTTCTAAACAGACCTCAGCAGGTCTAAAATGCTAGCATCTAGCATTACATTAGCCCAAGGAGATAACCTCGTTTGAGAGGCTAGCATCATTCAGAGCATCGCCAGGAAGCTAACTGATAGCTTCGCCGAAAAGCCTCTTTTCGGACCTCGCCAAGAGTTGCCTCTAGCTCCGCTGTGAGTTCAAAGCGGGCATCGCCGTTATTGGTTTACTATGGTTAACTTTTTGACCAATCAAATCTCCTGATGAGATCGGATCCAATCTGATCAAATCCAATTAGGATTCAAATATGGCAGGTGATTGCCGCAATCTCTTGACTCTCTTGAAACGAGTAAGAGGATCAGAGAAAATCCTCCAACGATATGGAAAGGATCAAAACAAATCGAAAAGATCAACCGACTTGCCATTTTTTTAGCTCCGCAGAAGCTATCCTAGCCTCGCAACAAGGCTACTTTCCAGATTCAAATAGATTCGGTTCAATCTGTTTCCATATCTTCAAGGGGACGATTATACCCTTGCTCTCCCTATAAGTAGCCCGCCAGGGGCACAAGGGGAGAGGCTTCCAGAGATCGGCGATCAATCAAAGTGGGCTACTGCTCCCAAATCGATACTTTGCTGATCAGGAGAATCGGACTTCTTCATAACGCACCGTGCGTTCCCTAATTCAGAGACCGTTCAAGAGAAATACTTCTCCTTTCAGGGTGGCGATACCCTAGCAACCTCTTTTCCTCAGGGAATCTCCGGAACCAGGCGAGAAGGAATTCCTCACAGAAGGCGGTTTTGAGAAGTAGCAAGAGGGTTCTACCAATCCTCTGTTCTCTGATTCCCGGAACCAGACGAGAAGGGAATCCTATCATTCGCATCGTCAAAGGGACAAAGTGGTCGCGCGCTGACCAGACTCCTATCGGCACATTTTCCCAGAATCTCTGAGGAGATCTACTTGTAATCTTTTTTTAAGAATACTTGTAATTTAGCTCCTCAAAACCTTTTTTTTGTAAGTTTTCCCCTTTGCAAACATAATGGAAAACAAGATGGCGACTCCGCTGGGGAAAGATCTCTCCACTGCTGAGAATCAAGTGTCGCAATGCGACGATCAGACCTTCGGGTCTATCTCTGAATTCAACAAAGTCGGTGCAGCCAGAGCTTCTCTGGCTAAATCTTCAAGGAAAGTCTCTGCGGAGACTGAAAAGGTTCCCTGCAAACCTGCTGTGGTACTCTGGCGCAACAAGGAAGCATGCCCGCAGACCGAGCCCTGCACTCTTGAGAACTTGGTCATCCAGATCGACCAAGGAAGATTTGAAGAAGTCCTCTCTGGGGGTGACCTGACGCTTCGAGCACGGAAGCACAGGAAGGTCTTCACGACCAAGGTTTCGAATCAGAAACCAGAGGCAGAATTTTGCCAACACCCCACAGCCCCTCGTGTGGCTATTCAGGTTCCTCGTGAACCTAAGCATCTTCCGTCAAGGCAGATATGGAAGCCAAGCACAAGTCTCCAACCGAGGTTTCCGGTGTAGTCACGCCGAAACTGCGCCTCTCCCGCGAAGAAAAGGGTAAGATGCCTATCTACCCTAACGATGCTGCCCATCATGAAGTCCCGACGGCGATCATACCGTCGCTCAAATCAAAGGCAGCAAAGCCTTCTGACAGCCTCGCTTTCATAAACGGGGCCACCATACCAAAGCATACTCATTGGATCCAAGGCCGCGAGGCTAAGGCCAAAGAGTCATCTAAGGCTAATCCCCTTCGCGGCGGAATAGCGGATAAAGCACCTCGGCGTGCTCCGCTCTCTAGTTCATCAAGCACTAGGTTCGCACCTGCTGGCGAATCTAGATCTGAAGCACTATTCAGTGCTAATCCCTTTTGCAGGGATAAGAAGAACGGAGTATCGTCCCATGTACACTTCGAAAAAGCTTCTCTGCGAAGTTATCCAGGCTCTGTTGGGCCTGACCTACGAGAATTCCTGGTAAGCAAGCGGAAGCCGGAGCCCCTCCGAATTACTTTTCCCTGTTGTCAAAGAGGATGCCGACTTGTGACAATCCATTCAACCCGCTGCCGGCTACATCCAACCATGGCTGTATCTCCGCACCGGCAATCGGTGTTTGATCGGTTGTCCACACATGCTCCTACGAGGCATCGCGGAAGGGGCGCCCCACCAGATCCAATCTCCGCCTCCGTCAATATGACCGGAAGAGGCCGAGAGCGACGCAAGGGGAGTCAGACATCTGATGGTCCCCTTACAGTTCTCCAGATCCAGATTATAATCCAGGCCTAGGCGAGGTCTCGGTACAAGAAGAAGGTGTTTTCCGAAACACCAGATCCAGGGTGGCAATACCCTACAATTACGAGCAACCTTCTTTCTCGACGGCCCTGATCCCGCCATCACCCAGGCGATCACCCCAAGCATCTGATGGAGAAGATGAAGACAGCGGGTATGCCTCTTCAGCAACAGTCAGTTCTATACAGACGGACAAAGCATCGGTCAATATGACCGATAACGCCAATGACGACCTTCGCCGGCGTTTGGAAGCTCAGGAGCAGACCTCTAGAACTCAGCAAGAGACCCTGGATAATATTCAACAGATGCTCGCTCAGCTCCTCAGCAACCGGAATGACGATACCGGGAGTAATCATGACGAGGAGGGACATCTCAGCAATGATCCGCCCAAGACGGAGAGATCCAAGGGAGGCTCTTCCCTGGATGCCGAAGTCCTTAAAGGCCTTCAAGCTCAAATTTCATCCCTGGCTCAGAAGGATGAATTGAAGAAAGTGGGGGTAGTCCGTCCTTACCCACTGGAATGGGATTCGGTGCCATATCCGCCAAAGTTCAAACCACCAACGTTGCATACGTATGATGGTAAGAGCTCACCCAATCAGCACATCTACTATTTCCGGTCTCAGACTGGTAATGTCATAAGCAACGACGCCATCATGGCTAGGCTGTTTATTGGCACTCTAAAGGGCGTGGCATTCGACTGGTTCCGAAGCCTCCCTCCAGGTTCTATCAATTCCTGGATTGACCTAGAAACTCGGTTCCTCTCTCGCTTCTATGAGGACGACACTGAAGTGACCATGGACAAGCTCTTCTCCACCGTGCAGAAGAAGGGCGAATCTGTCCGTGACTACATTGAGCGGTTCAGAAACTTATCCTTGATGTGTCCAGCAGGGATGCCGTTACCCATGCTCTTACAGACATGCAGGCACAACTTCTTGGATCAAGTAGAAGTTCGCATGGGGGCTGTCAAAGCCCACACTTGGAAGGAATTAGTCGAACAAGCTGAGATAGCTGAGAAGTCGGCTAAAAAGTTCGAGCCATCCGCCCCCAGAGGCAAATGGCGTACGAACAGCAAGGGACGCGGCGACCCGCCTCAGTCTTCCCAAGCTAAGGGAAAGAGATTATGTCCGTAGAGTTATCCGGAGACGTGCAGTCGAAGGCTAAGAAGAGCGGCTTCAACAACCAGGAGCCCAAGTTCCCCCCAAAACAGTACTCCTTCAGAGATGATCAGGTGGTCATGATATTCCACCTGCTCCACAAAGGGAACAAGCTGAAGCTACCGGATGCTCGACGTCCTGATGAGATAGGGCGCACAAACGACCCCAAATACTGCCTCTATCATAGGATGATTCACCATCCTACTGACAAATGTTATGTCCTCAAGGACAGGATACAAGCCCTGATTGACGCTGGCGTCCTCACACTGAAGACGGAGCAGAAGAAAGTCACTGCCAATATGGTGGCCCTTGAATTCGGCACAGCCCAAAAGGTCATGGTTCCTGACGGGACCTATCCAGCCCCCACACCGCGGTTGGAAATCAAACATTCTTCAGCCATAGCTAAAAATGACAAGGGTCTCGTTCCCTTGACATTGGAGACAGGGGAAGTTATGTGGATACACCCTGACCTCGTCCAAGACGTACAGCGGACATCGAAGGACTCCAGCAAAAAGGGCAAGCCCTGCAATGTCATCTCTGTCCTGCCAGATGATGACAACCTTACTTCGGCTTCCCTCAGTGACTCAGAAGGAGAAAAGCGTGCTTGCACAGCGCAGGCAGATGCGCCTCAACAGACGGGCACCCGGTCTGGAAAATCATACTTAAGGCAGTATGACAAGTCTACTGACGAGATACAACAGCAAACGACGTCAGTACCAATGCCGACATCCACTCCAGTCCCGACCAAAGGGAGAGAAAAGCCTAAGGAGGTGCGGTTCGACCATGTGTTGAAGAAACCGCCAAGCCAAGGGCTAGACACGCCCTTCCGCTTTGATATATTGGCCCACTTAGCCAATATCCCGGCTCGTATCACAATACACGAGCTCCTGCGTCTCTCCAAAGAGACACGAGAAGCGCTCAGAGATGCTTTGGCCAACTTAGAGACTCTTCTGACATGCATACCAGAGGTCTCTAATCATGACGCCCAGTCTTCTTGCCCAGAATGCCATCATGTACTGTCAAAGGTGCCCGCTATTACCTTCACGGCGGAAGATATGCTTCTCAAAGACAACAAGCATGATCGACCTCTGTACTATACCGGATATATCGGTTCAACGTGCATTGAAAGAGTACAAGTCGATCCGGGGTCTGCACTCAGCATCATCCCCAAAAGGCTCCTCTACTTCCTCGGCATACCACTGTACAGGTTGTCTGCAACCACCACTACAATATACGGTTTTAACGCCGGGAGCAGCCATCCGCTTGGAAAGATTCGGCTCCGCTGCAGAATCGGAAGCTTGAAGTCAGAAGTGACGTGCTATGTCATTGATGCTGACACATCATATAACTTGCTGCTAGGAAGACCTTGGATCCATGCCAACTGGATCGTTCCTTCCACTCTCCACCAATGCTTCAAATATGTTGAAGATGATGTGACAGTACGAACTGTCTTCGCTGAAAAGCAACCCTTCAAGGGGGTGGAAAACTACTTTACCGATGCCCTCCTGTATCAAGAGGCCGACGGAACGCCTGCAGAGCCATTGCCAGACGATGATGAAAGTGGCAATGAGGCGGATTCAGAATTCGAAACAGGCATGCCAGCCATTTTGATTGGCGAACCAATTACAGCATGTTTCCTCAATGACCCTCAATGTAATACTCCTTCTGATGAAGAAGGTGAATGGGTAATTAATGACAATATTTCTTTTAATTATCCTGTGAGTATGCGGTCGATCAAATCCATTATGGATGGCTCTCTGCACATGCCCGTACATAAGCCAAATGCGGCCAGTACATCTATGGAGGTCATAGAAGGGGCTACGCTGGTGGTCCCTCCTTCCAAACAAGGTCAGTCGCCGATAATCTTCGGCAGAGCCCGGCCAGGGAGATTCTCAACTACAGACTCAAGCTCAGAGTCGGATGCTCCACAGTTCTTTCATTACGCGCCATCAGCGCGCCATATTATGAAGAAGATGGGTTACAACCTGAAGCAGGGAGGCGGCCTAAACTTTGAAAAAGGGAGGCGCAGTCTAATGCGTAATTTTGTCCCGAAAGGGAAGCCTGCAAATTACTATGATAGTACACGCAGGGGGTTAGGGTATGTCACACCCACATCATCAACAACAGTTCAGGTCAAAGGCGATGGATCGATCCCATCACAGTCGGCCTCATCCTCCGAATGGGACTCTGATGTCAGCATAGGAGGGATATTCGAAAGCCTCATGACTTCAAGCAGTCAGTTGGAACCCGCAGAGGTTGCTGATGAGGAACCTTGGGCCCAGCAATTAAATCTCCAATGGGAAAAACGGTTCGAACTGCGTGAGCCGCCTACTGAAGACAAGGTGACGCAGGTCAATCTGGGAAGTCAAGATCATCCCAAACCCATCTTTATAAGTGAAAGCCTATCACTTATAGAAAATGAGGAATTGATAATGCTCGTAAAAGAGTATATAGACGTCTTGCGTGGAGCTATGAAGACATGCCCGGACTCGATCCACAGGTCGCTATGCACCGTCTAAACATCAAGCCTGACGTCAAGCCAGTCAAGCAGCAACAGCGTCGGTTTCGCCCGAACATTATGGAAGCTATTGAGGCCGAAGTTCATAAGCTCATTGCATGTGGCTTCATTCGGGAAGAGCAACATCCAGATTGGGTGGCTAATATAGTCCCCGTCCTCAAGAAGAATGACAAAATACGGATCTGCATCGACTACCGTGATCTCAATACGGCCTGTTCCAAGGATGAATTTTCGCTGCCCATCACTGATGTCATGATTGACAACACATGCGGGTTCGAGAGGATGTCTTTCATGGACGGCTTCTCAGGGTACAACCAGATCAAGATGTATCCTGATGACGAGAAGCATACTTCTTTTCGAACGCCATTGGGGGTATACTGCTACACTGTGATGCCCTTCGGACTGAAGAACGCCGGAGCAACCTACCAGCGCGCAATGAGCACGATCTTCCACGATCACCTCCGGAAGACAGTAGAGTGCTATGTTGACGACATTGCTGTCAAAAGTCGCAACAAACACGAACATCTTCGTGACCTAAGAATGATGTTCAACATAATGCGGGCTCATCAGCTGAAAATGAACCCGACGAAATCCTTCTTAGGAGTATCCAGCGGCAAATTCCTTGGGTTCATTGTCATATCAAAAGGGATCCATCTGGACCCAGACAAAGTCAAAGCCATCCAGGACATGCATCCACCAAGGAACCTCAAAGAGCTCAGAGGCTTGCAAGGCAAGTTGGCCTACATCAGAAGATTCATTGCAAATCTCTCAGGCCGCTGTCAGCCGTTCACCCAGCTCATGAAAAAGGGTACTGCCTTCATATGGGACCAAGCTTGTCAAGAAGCTTATGAAGACATCAAGAGGTATCTCACAAACCCTCCGGTCTTAGTGGCCCCTACATCAGGGAAACCATTCTTACTTTATGTAAAAGCTCTGGACTATTCCCTCGGCGCCCTCCTCGCTCAGAAGGACGACAATGGCCACGAGCAGGCCATTTATTATCTGAGCAGGACTCTCATAGGAGCGGAATCTCGCTACAATCCTGTTGAGAAAGAGTGTTTAGCTCTCGTCTTTGCCGTTCAGAAGACACGACATTATTTGGTTGGCCAAACCATACATGTCATCTCCAGGGTGAATCCTTTACGTCTTCTTATGACGAAGCCAGGGTCACTAAATTCAAGATTGGCTAAATGGGCACTTCTGCTGTCTCAATACGACATGACCTTTATTCCTCAGAAGGCGGTCAAAGGCCAAGCCCTTGCGAAATTTTTGGCTGCTCATCCAGTTCCGGAGCATTCAAAACTTCACGAAGACATCCCTGATGAAGTCTTCGAGTCTAATGCAACCTCAGCAGAGGAAGTGTGGCAGATGTTCTTCGACGGAGCATCGCGGATGGGCCCCAAAGGAAAGATTATTGCTGGAGTGGGGGTTGTGTTCATCTCCCCACAGGATCATATCCTTCCCAGAGCATTTTCTTTGACAGAATCATGCTCCAACAATGTAGCAGAATACAATGCTCTGCTCATCGGTCTCCAGCTTGCCCATGGAATGGGGGTACGCTACCTCGAAGCTTACGGCGATTCAAAGCTGGTCACCAGTCAAGTCAAAGGCGAATATGAAGTCCGCCATGAGGACTTGGTGCCTTACTATCATACAGTCATCAAATTGGCTAGCTTATTTGAAGGCTTCTACATCGGGCATGTGTCCCGATCTCAAAATACCAAGGCGGATGCCCTCGCTGCATTAGCGACGACGCTAGCCTTACCGGCCGACACCGAGTATCACCTCACAGTCGCAACCCGGCATCTCGTATGCTCCAAGCATATGCTAAGGATCCAAGAGGTCCATAATATCTCCGTGGATCCTGAGCCCAGGGATTGGCGCTTCCCTCTCATTGACTACGCTCCGCACGGTCTGCTTCCAGACGATCCCAAAGAAGCGGCGTCCATCAGACGAAGGTCGCTCCGTTTCTACTATGATCCCACTTTGAAGACACTCTACCGTCGCTCATATGATGGTGTCCTCCTCCGTTGCCTTTCCCATTCAGAGGCACAGGAAGTGCTTAAAGAAGCACATGATGGCATTTGCGGAGCTCACCAGCCGGGTCCAAAGCTTAAAGACAGGCTGCACAGACTTGGGTACTACTGGCCGACCATGATGGCCGATGCCACCCAATATGCACGAAGGTGTAAGGCGTGCCAGGTCCATGCAGACTTCATACACCAACCTTCGGAGTTGCTCCACCCTACTGTTGCTTCATGGCCATTTGAAGCATGGGGAGTCGATGTCATAGGGCCAATCAGTCCCTCTTCGGCAAGAGGTCACCGGTTTATCCTGGCAATAACCGATTACTTCTCAAAATGGGCAGAGGCCATACCGTTGGCCGAAGTCAAAACCTCCAATCTGGTTAGCTTCATCAAACACCATGTCATCCATCGATTTGGTGTCCCCAGGCGAATCATCCACGACAATGGTCCTCAATTCATAAGCCAAGGATTCTATCGGTTCTGCGATAAATACCGAATTCTAAATGTGGCTTCAACCGCCTACAATCCTGCCGCCAATGGCTTAGCAGAAGCATTCAACAAGACGATCATCAAGCTGCTCAAGAAGTTCGTCTCCTCGAATAAGCGAGATTGGGACGAAAAGCTGGGTGAATGTCTCTGGGCTTACCGGACTACGGTTCGGGCACCGACAGGCAATACGCCTTTCTCCCTGGTATATGGGTGCGAAGCGGTCATCCATTGGAAATCCAGGTGCCATCATTGCGGGTAGCCTTGACTACTAAGATGACATCAGAAGACAATGATCGCCTGCGTCTTCAAGAGCTCGAAGCCCTAGACGAGAAGCGGCTCCAAGCTCAGCAACACATCGAGCTATATCAGGCTCGGATGTCAAAAGCCTTCAATAAGAAGGTCAAGCAGAGAGTCTTCCAGAAAGGAGACCTGGTCTTAGCCGTCAGACGACCGATGATTATGACGCACAAGACCAAAGGCAAATTTCAGCCTAAATGGGAAGGACCGTTTGTGATAGAAACAGTCTATTCAAACGGGGCATACCGCCTTATGACTGCAGAGGGCGACCTACTCATGATGCCGATCAATGGCAAATTCTTAAAGAATTACTATCCTTTATCGAGGATCCTTCTCTCGATCAAGTTAACATTACACCTCTGATCGAGGTCTCCGTGTCCGAAGCACGCACAAAGAGAGCCTTTCTCTTCCTCCAAGTGAGGTCATACAGCCGAAAACCAACTGGGACCTGGCCGCGCACCAGTTATCCTAAAAGACAATCGAGGTTGTGCAGACATCAACCTGATAATCCGACATCCTTAACGATTAAGGATAGAGGAAAATGTTAGCCTTTAAGCCCAACATGAGTCCTCGACAGCTCATCATGCTGAGGGGAATAGCATGGCTAGCCCAACTCAAACGGTAGTTGGTAAAGGCATATCAAACCCGTTGATAGCTGAGGGTTTGCTAAAAATCTTAAGGGGCCTGTTCCCACTTGATTCCCTCTCCAGAATCACTTACCAATTCTCATCCATAGAATGGTAAGACCACATATTCCGCTGTTACGTTAATATTAAACCTATGACAGCAGTCCCCTCATTTCTCCTCGTGAGAACGAGACCTCCAAAATCACCTACCAATTCTCATCCATAGAATGGTAGGACTACACATATTCCGCTGTTACGTTAACATTAAACCTATGACAGTGATTTCCTCGTTTCTCCCCGAGAAGACGAGACCTTTTCCAAATCCAACCCGACTTTTGAACTTGGTGGCTTCTCAACCAGTTATGTCATTGCGACCTCTGAACTGGCAGATGCCAAGTTTCATCTACTATTGAGCTTAGCGGCGTCTCAATTGGTTATGTCATTGCGACCTCTGAACCAGCAGACAGCTAAGTCTCAATCTTGAGTCCTGTTGACATTTACAAAAGACAGGTCTCGATACTTGTTGACATCTACAAAAGACAAGTATCACCTATTTTGAGCTTGGTGGCTTCTCAACCAGTTATGTCATTGCGACCTCTGAACTGGCAGATAGCCAAGTTTCATCTACCATTGAGCTTAGCGGCGTCTCAATTGGTTATGTCATTGCGACCTCTGAACCAGCAGACAGCTAAGTCTCAATCTTGAGTCCTGTTGACATTTACAAAAGACAGGTCTCGATACTTGTTGACATCTACAAAAGACAAGTATCACCTATTTTGAGCTTGGTGGCTTCTCAACCAGTTATGTCATTGCGACCTCTGAACTGGCAGATAGCCAAGTTTCATCTACCATTGAGCTTAGCGGCGTCTCAATTGGTTATGTCATTGCGACCTCTGAACCAGCAGACAGCTAAGTCTCAATCTTGAGTCCTGTTGACATTTACAAAAGACAGGTCTCGATACTTGTTGACATCTACAAAAGACAAGTATCACCTATTTTGAGCTTGGTGGCTTCTCAACCAGTTATGTCATTGCGACCTCTGAACTGGCAGATAGCCAAGTTTCATCTACCATTGAGCTTAGTGGCGTCTCAATTGGTTATGTCATTGCGACCTCTGAACCAACAGACAGCTAAGTCTCAATCTCGAGCCCTGTTGACATTTACAAAAGACAGGCCTCATACTTGCTGACATTTACAAAAGGCAAGTATCTTCAGCCCCGCAAAGGGCTGACCTCGAGACTGGCGACGTCCCATTCGGTTATGTCATTGGGACCTCTGAACCAACAGACAGCCATACCTCATTATCCAAACAAACAAAGACGACAAAAGAAAGAATTTTATTAAATTCCAAAAGGATGGATACATGGAGGAGCCTATAGGCGTACATGATAAGATCGGATCCGATCTCCGAGCGAAGCTAGCCTCGTCCTCCTGTCATCAGCAGCCTGGGTCAGCGCCTGTGATCTCAGCTCAGCCTCATTGAAATCCACCGCTTGAGCCAGACGAGCTTCAACCTCCGCCAAAGTCGCCCTCTGTGACGACTCCCGCCGTGCTAATTCTTCGCTTTGAGCCCTAAGCTGCTCAAGCCGCGCAGTCTCTTCAAGACGCACCGGTGTAGCCTTGGATAAGAGGAGATTTGCTTTCCTGATCATCTCCTCGACCATCCTAATCTTATCTTCGGCATCAAGAAGGGCACTGGTGGAAGCGTCAATTGCACTCCCAACCTCTACTTGCTCTGTCTCCAAGGACTTCAAGTCAGAGGAGATAGCCTCAGCGGCCTCTTGAGCAGCAAGCCGAGCTTCGCGCCTTTGCGCGACAAGATGTGTGAGCCGCTCATCAGCTAAAGACACCGGGTCAGAACGATGGAGATGGCGCCACTCCTCTACGTCCTTCTCAAGGTTATCCACCAGGAGTTCCAGAGCAGAAGCCTGGTGATACCCCTCAAAGTCCCGGATACACTCAATGCCACGAGAGAGGACCATCTTCAGCTTCGAGAATGGCACAGGCGAGCCCTTCAAGACTAGACTGATAGTCTGCTCCAAACTGTTATAGAAGCTGTCGACCAGATTACCGATGAAGTCATTCTCAGCTTCATCAACCCTTGAGACAACCTCGGAGCAATCTACCATCCTAGTCGACACCGCCGCAGAAGAAGAAGCGGGAACATCGGCAGTAGCAGGACAAGCCCAAGGTGACCTCGGCGGAGTCCCCAGCGACACCAGCACATCAGCCACCGCGGAGGTAGGACTGGCAACCTTTTGAAAGAGAGAGTTTGTGGTCTTTTGACTACCAAGGAAATCACTTGTTCTTGAGATTGTAGGAGTTGGGTACTCCATTGTAATTGTTCTTTGTGATAGTGGAAGTAGCTAGAATCCTTCTGGGGAAGGCGGGGAGTAGAGCTGGGTGCTCGAACCTCGATAACATATCTTTGTGTTTGCGATTGGTTTACATTCTTGCAAATTCTTACTCTATATTGCTTGCTCTTATTATTTACTCATCATATTCATTGTCATACTTACTTGCTAGCATTCGTCTTGTGATTGTTGTAGCTTTAAATTTTTAATTTGCCCTTGATTAGCATTGTCACCTATTCACCCCCCCCTCTAGGTGACTTTTCAATTGGTATCAGAGCTTGGACTCTAGGTTTGGCTTAACATCCATAGAGAGATCCTTAAAATATTGCTAATCAACATTTCCATTCATACATTCATACACTAGTAAACATGGCCGACAACATTAAAACCCCACCTAAATTTGATGGACTCAACTTCCCTATTTGGAAGGTTAGGATGACTATCTTTTTGCAATCACTAGGTAGTTTAGTGGCTAAGTCTTTGACCAAACCCTATGTAGCACCCAATGAAGATGAGAGCACTTGGACCGACTTCAACTTTAGAGAATATGAGGCTAACTCAAAAGCCCAAAACTCCCTTTTAACCGCCTTGAATGATGATGACCTTACACGGGTAATTCATTGCCAATCTGCCTATGAGATTTGGCAACACTTATTGGTCACACATGAAGGGACTTCACAAGTCAAGAGAGCTAAGATAGATCTCTTGAGGTCTCAATATGAATCATTCAAAATGCTTGATGAAGAATCCATTGATTGTATGATTACTCGTTTCACTAAAATTACAAATGGTCTTTCTTCATTAGGTGACGTCATCTCCAACGATCAAAAGGTGCGCAAAGTGATACGGGCTCTTCACCATCTTGGGAGATCAAGGCCACCACCTTAAAGGAGTTGAACGACAAGGACGAGATGGACATCATTAGTCTCATTGGGAACCTAAAGACCCATGAGATGGAGAAGAAAGCAAGAGATGAGGCAACTACTTCAAAGAAGAAATCCATTGCCTTTAAGACTTCATCCACCAATGATGACGATGATGAAGACGAAGAAGAAGATGAGGAGCTAACTCTACTTGTGCGGAATGTCAAGAGATTGTACCGAAAGAACAAGTTCAACTTCCGGAGAAAATTCGAAGGCAAAGAGGAGCGGAAGATCATTTGCTATAATTGCCGCAAACCCGGACATATCATGGCGGATTGTCCGGAGTTCAAGAAGAAAATGACTTCCTCCTTCAAGCCAAAGAAGCCGGAGGAAAAGAAAGTCTACAAAGCAACATGGGATTCGGAAACCGAGTCCGAAGAGGAGGTGGATCAAGCTAATATGTGTTTCATGGCAAACACACCTAAGGTAACCCCTCAATCCCATGATGATGAAGATGATGAACTAAGTAAGGAAGTTCTAGTACATGCATTTGTAGAACTTTCTGAAACTTATGATAATAAGAAACTTGAATGCTTAAAATTACAAAAAGAAGTTGCTTTTCTTAAAAATCAACTTGCTTTGGTTTCAAAAGAAAAAGATGACATTTCTTCTAATTTCATTTCCATGCAAAAAGAATTTTGTGCCTACAAGAGTGCTTGTAAGGCAAAATCTCCTATTATTGATGAAAAAGAAATTTCTTCTTTTAAATCCAAAATGAATGATTTTGAAAAAGTGTTAAATGATTGTGCTTTTAATACCAAGAAACTTGAGAACATGTTTTCTAAGAAGCCCACTTCACATGCTCACACTTCAAATAACACTTCTCATGCTAAATCTTTTCATGCTCACAATGCCCATGCTCACAAATCACACACTCACTATGCTTTTAGATATGGTAGAGTGTATAGATGCACATATTGTGGCAAAAATGGACATTTAGCTAAATTTTGTTATGATAAATTGCATAGTTCAAATAATCTTGTTTGGGTTAATGGCTCTAACCCTCATGGACCCAAGAAAATGTGGGTACCAAAATCAAGTCCTAAAATGTTTGATGTAGGTACACACCAAGGCTCCAAGACGTAGGGAGCGGTGGTACCTTGATAGTGGTTGTTCGAGACACATGACGTGGGATATCAACAACTTCACAACCCTATCAAGGTACATGGAAGGTGGCTCCGTCACCTTCGGGGATGACTCCAAAGGCACCATCATCGGTATCGGTAATATTCAAATTGGTTCATCTCCTATTATAGAGAATGTTGTTTTAGTAGATGGTTTAAAACATAATTGCTTAGCATTAGCCAACTTTGTGATCGTGGACTTAAAGTTGTTTTTGATGATTCCTCATGCAAGATTTTTGATGTTAAATCCGATATTTGTATTCTTACCGGTTTTCGTGATAATAATGTTTATATTATTGACATGCTTAATTTAGATTGTTCTACTAAATGCTTAAATGCTTTTGATGAAAATTCTTGGCTTTGGCATAGAAGATTAGGACATGCATCTTTTGACCATATTTCTAGGATTAATTCAAAGGAATTGGTGAAGGGTATACCTTGCTTGGATTTTGAGAAAGACCGCATTTGTAGTGCGTGCCAACTTGGGAAACAAACCAAGTCTTCCTTTAAACCAATCAAGGATATCATGTCAACAAGGCCTTTAGAATTAATTCATATGGATCTTTTTGGACCAACTAAAACTAAAAGTTTAAATGAAAGTAGATTTGCATTTGTTTTGGTTGATGATTTCTCCCGTTTTACTTGGGTTTTCTTTTTGCAAAATAAAGATCAAACTTTTTCTCATTTTAAGATTTTTCGAAAAAGAGTTGAAAAAGAAAAGGGTTTTCCGATTTTGAGAATAAGAAGTGATAGAGGTGGTGAGTTTATTAACCAACTCTTCATGACTTATTGTGATGAAAAGGGAATTAAGCATGAAACGTCTTGTCCTAGAACTCCACAACAAAATGGAGTTGTAGAAAGGAAAAATAGAACACTTCAAGAGATGGCTAGGACAATGATAAGTGAATATGACCTCCCTCAATATTTATGGGCCGAGGCCGTAAACACCGCATGTTATATATCGAATCGTATTTATTTGTGCAAAAATTCTTCAAAAACATCATTTGAAATGTATCATTCTAGAAAACCAAATGTTGCATATTTTAAAGTTTTTGGATGCAAGTGTTTTGTTTTAAATACTAAGGATAATTTGGGTAAATTTGATGCTAAGGCTTATGAGGCTATCTTTGTTGGATATTCCTCTACTAGCAAAGCATATAGAGTTTTCAATAGATCTACACTAACCATTGAAGAATCCATGCATGTTAAATTTGAAGAATCTAATGTGGTTGTTGAGAATGTTGTAGAGATTGAACCACTAGGTGAAGACATGGAGAGACTATCCTTGAAGGACTCACCCACTCAAGAAGAAAAGCTAGATCCTATTGGTGAAGTTCAAGAGGATAAGGAGGAAAGCACTCAACCGCTTCCTAAAGCTTGGAGATACGCTACAAATCATCCTAAGGAGCTCATCTTGGGTGATGCATCTAAAGGAGTCACAACGCGCTCCAAACTCCATGACATATGTGGTAACTTTGCTTTTATTTCTCATTTTGAACCCAAAGGCATTCTCGAAGCCGAGACGGACCCATATTGGTTGCTTGCCATGCAAGAGGAACTCAATCAATTTGAGCGCAACCAAGTTTGGCACCTTGTTCCTAAGCCCCACGATAGACCAATAATTGGTACTAAGTGGATCTTTAGAAATAAGATGGATGAGTCCGGAAATGTCATTAGGAATAAAGCTAGGTTAGTGGCCCAAGGTTACACTCAAGTTGAGGGAATTGACTTTGAGGAGACCTTTGCACCCGTAGCACGGCTTGAAGCCATACGGATGACACTAGCTTTTGCATGTTTTAAAAATTTTAAACTTTTTCAAATGGATGTAAAAAGTGCATTTTAAATGGTTTTATTAATGAAGAAGTTTATGTTTCTCAACCTCCCGGTTTTATTGATCATGTTCATCCCGATTTTGTTTTTAAACTTGATAAAGCTTTGTATGGATTGAAACAAGCTCCAAGAGCTTGGTATGAAAGGCTTTCTAGTTTTCTCATTTCAAATGATTTTATTAAAGGCAAAGTAGACACAACTCTCTTTACTAAGCATGTTGAGAATGATATTTTAATTGTGCAAATTTATGTTGATGATATAATTTTTGGATCTACTAATGAGCTTTTATGCAAGGATTTTGAGAAGGTAATGCAACTAGAATTTGAAATGTCTTCCATGGGTGAGCTCAATTTCTTCCTTGGACTCCAAATCAAGCAATTGCAAGACGGAACCTTCATTAACCAAGCCAAGTATGCAAAGGAGCTAGTAAAGAAGTTTGGGCTTGAAGGATCAAAGGCTTGCAACACTCCAATGGCAACTACAACCAAGCTTGATAAGGACGAACAAGGTAAAAATGTTGATATTAAATTATATAGAAGAATGATAGGAAGTCTTTTATATTTAACGGCAAGTAGGCCGGATATCATGTTTAGTGTGTGTCTTTGTGCTAGATTTCAATCGTGTCCTAAAGAGTCTCATCTTATTGCGGTAAAACGCATTATTCGTTATATTAAGGGCACAATTGGAATGGGTCTTTGGTATCCAAAAACTATAGATTTTTCAATGACTAGTTATTCGGATGCCGATTATGCGGGTTGTAGAGTAGATAGAAAGAGTACTAGTGGGACATGTCAATTTCTTGGTAATTGTCTTGTTTCATGGTCCTCTAGGAAACAAAATTCCGTAGCTCTCTCAACCGCCGAGGCGGAGTATGTTGCCGCGGGGGCTTGTTGTGCACAAGTTCTTTGGATGAAACATACTCTCCTTGATTTTGATTTGCACTTTGATCATATAAAAATATTTTGTGATAATACTAGTACTATTCACATGACCAAAAATGCAAATCAACATAGTAAGACCAAGCACATTGAAATTAGATATCACTTTCTTAGAGATCATTTTGAGAAAGGTGATATAGATATTGATTATGTTTCCACGGATTTACAACTAGCCGATATTTTCACTAAACCTCTTGATTTTGCTAGATTTTCGTTTATTTGTGGAGAACTTAATGTTTGTATTATTGAATAAACATGTTTTTCATAACCCTTTTTGATGTATGACAAAAAGGGGGAGAATAAGTTTACATGGACAAAAATAAGTTCATTTGGTCTTGGTTCCATATGAATTTATATGTTTTATTGTTTTGTTTTTATGAGTTTTTGTGTTTTAAATAAATTCTTGTGTTTTAGTTATTTTTGGTATTTTCGGTATCAAGAGAAATTTTTGTTTTAATTGGTTTCAATAATTGGTGCATCATTTCAATTATTGGCATCTAGAGCATACTCTTGTGTTTTAAGTATAGCATAATTTGAGGGGGAGTTTTCTCCTACCCTATATTTTTTGTTAATAGCCTATTTGTTTTGTCATCATCAAAAAGGGGGAGATTGTTGGCCCAAGAGGTTACACTCTCCAATTATTTTGTGTTTTGATGATGACAAACCAAATATGAGCTATTTGGTACTAACAAGTTTGTTAAGATAAGTTTCAGGTTTGTACCATGTTTAGAGACCATTCGCTTAGCTATTGCAAGAACTTCTAAGTTCCACAAAGCAAGGAAGGCAAATTGCACTTCAAGGAAGGATCATAGAAGAGAAGGCACTAGCAAGGCATTGGATGGCTCAAAGACTTGAAGACAGCTCAAGAAGTCTTCATGTAATTTGTTTTTCAGTTTATAGTTTGTTAAAAGAATAGTGGATAGGTTTGAAGCTCTATCACACACGTTTTTGCGCACATGCTCATTCCAAAATAATTTCTTATAAATTATACAAAAATATTTTGCATACAAGATTTTGCCTACAGATATATATTTATGTTTTATACTAATCCCTGTTCAAAAGTATTTTGATAAAATCGAAATCCTCTTTTATTTCTTTTTAAATTTGGCTTTTTGACCTGATCCGGTCGACCGGGTCGGTCGACCGCGCCTATGTCAGTCTGGTCCGGTCGACCGGACCAGTCGACCGAAGTCCTGGCAGATGCACGTATCCGTGTGCACGTCTGTCGGTCGACCGAACTATTTATTTTTTGTCACAGTTTGTATCAGTCGACCGGGTCGGTCGATCGATAGCCTGTAACGGTCAAATTTTTATACTACCGGTCGACCGGCCCGGTCGACCGATCCGACCGTTTGAACAGTAACGGGCAGATTTTTAAGTGCTGTTTATTTTTGTCTTTTGTATTTAAAAATCCGTTTAAGTATATATTTTGATCTAATTACCTCCTAAACATCAGTAAATATGTTTTATCCCTAGTGTTTGGGGAGAGATTGGTTACAACAACAATCTTTGCAAAAATTCAAAAGTTTAAGGCTTTCAAAGTTCTTGGTTTTTGTGCTAAATTCTCTCAATTTTCTGAAGGGTTTTCAAAAGTTTTTCTCTGATTTCAATTTCTTTTCCTTACACAAAAAGAGCTTCAATTCTACTCATTATTCTCTAAGGACCTTTTGTAAGGGAAGAGATTTTTGAAAGAGAGAGTTTGTGGTCTTTTGACTACAAAGGAAATCACTTGTTCTTGAGATTGTAGGAGTTGGGTACTCCATTGTAATTGTTCTTTGTGATAGTGGAAGTAGCTAGAATCCTTCTGGGGAAGGCGGGGAGTAGAGCTGGGTGCTCGAACCTCGATAACATATCTTTGTGTTTGCGATTGGTTTACATTCTTGCAAATTCTTACTCTATATTGCTTGCTCTTATTATTTACTCATCATATTCATTGTCATACTTACTTCCTAGCATTCATCTTGTGATTGTTGTAGCTTTAAATTTTTAATTTGCCCTTGATTAGCATTGTCACCTATTCACCCCCCCTCTAGGTGACTTTTCACAACCACCTCTGGAACAACAGGCTCAACCACCTGAGTTGGGGAGGTAGGGCTGGTGATCACCCTCAACTCCATACTCGCCGGCATCTCACTCGGGAGTAAAGGCATCTGTGGGACTGTCGTCTCCACAACCCCCGACCTCTCAGTTGTCATGGGCTGATAAGAGGGGAGGCCGCCATACAGCGCGTCCAACACAGCAGCATCCGCCGCGGTCGAAGCACTCGACTCGCCCTCTAACCTCTTAGGAGGACCCTCCGCTCCCTTCGAAGCTGATGCACCTTGGGGACGAATACCTGCAACAAAACCAAGGTCAAAAAGGAGACGCAGCAAACAGGCGAAGACCAAGAGATCGTAGTCATACCGAAGGCCGATGTCACCTCGTCAGCCACATCGGAATCCAAGGGTCCCATCGGAAAGTTCTTACCAGACTCGACGTAAATGGCCGGCCCGCTCTCGCCCGCCGAGTCCCCTGCAGACCACTCAACAGAGCTTGATTCCACAGGACTTCCTTTAGAGGTCCCAACACCCGAAGGACCGATGTCAGCTGCGCCACTCCCAGACTCTTGCGAGTGAGCGGAAGAGCTGGCTGCAGCCCTATAGGTGACAGGGGATCGTAGTGTTCCCCTTGCTCTCCAACGGCCTCAGCTTCTGCAACAAAAAGCAAATGATGAGTTATTTAAAGTGCGCTGAAGGCATATTAGATGGGGCCAATCTTACCAGTAGTCGGTTCAGCAACCGACGGCTCAGCCACTAATGGAGCAGCAGAAAGAAGCGCAGTAGAGGGTTCGCCCTCTACCACAATTGTAGGAGCATGGCGACGGGGCTTCTTCGCCAACGACTTCCTACGGGATCCACTCCCACGTTTCCTCTTGAAGTGGACATCAGAATCCTCTTCTTCCACATGTCGTGGGGGAGCTGTCCCCACTACACCAGAACCGGCTTCACGAGTATCGGCTTCATGGGCATCAGCCCTCGTCTCTGCCTCAAAGCGAGGGCTCCCCGCAGCAGAAGCCTCGCTGTCATCTGCAGCAATGAACTCCTCTATGCCAGGAACACGGACTCGTTTGCCCTCCTTCTTATCAGAAGCCTTCTGCCTCATCCGATGAGAAATTAACTTCACACCCGAACGGTTGGCATTAAACCCAGCAGGTGTGGAGTTCGAAGCTGCATACCATTGGCAGAAACACAGGGTCGTCCAAAGGCCGGGATCCCTCAGCGGCGTGCGTAGCCACGCTCCAGTGCCATCCGCGGTGAAGAACCGCCAAGCACGAGCCCCATCAATGAGGCTCCCTATGAAAGCCAGGTCCGGATTGGGGTTGCCCACATACAATTGGTCATACCCAAATTGGCGGGCAAACCGGCTCGGGACGTAGGGCTCCAGGTAGCAGGTATCCCCACTCCTGTACAGCAAATGCGAGGGCCGGATACAGACCAGCCACTCGAAAACAACCCGACTCATAGGAGACCGACCTGACTCCACATCATGGAATTCCTCGTTGTATCCTGCACCCCGCAGGCGAGGAAAACAACGGAACAGGCTATAAGCGTCATAACGACGCACTAACTTACGGGCCTCGGCCACATAAGTTTTCTGCCACGAACGGCCTTCAAAGCGACGGAGAAGCGCCGTTTGAACACCCTGCGGAGGGTCTTCCCCAGCTCCAATCAAACTGGGGCAGTGCAAGGCGAACCACGCCATCAAGTAGGTGTATGGTAAACCTACCCTAGGATTGGGTCCGTCACAAGGCAGGACGGCACCCTTCCCTCGCCTTGACGCCATTGGCCTGCAGAAAGCCTCCGTCAGTGCACGAAGGCCCCTCTGAATACAACACACCATGGCCGGGAGAAGACCCAGACGGTGGCCATGGACCAAGCGGACGGCAGGCAGCAGCACATTCGGGTGGACGATGTCACCCGAAGAAGAAGGCACGACACACTTCTTTAACCAGATGGTTAAGAAGCCGGCCAGCAACGCCTTGCGAGACATAGGCCGACGGGCCTGATGGTGAAAGCTCCGAAGAACATCACCCTTCCCGAAAGAACCATCATCTTCTGCCACGACGATGTCCTTTTCAGCATGCACCTCCATCCTTACCAAGATGTCTTCTTCAGCAACTCCGTAATGAGCTGCCTCAGGCGCACTAGTCATATCCGGAAACAAGTAGTTCCCCCAGCTCTTCAAGCTCTTCGAGCTACCCTTGCTACCAGCGTGGATGCTGGAACAAATGTGCAAGTGGCACATCAATTCCCGATATGTCTCAAGCAAAGCAGGCTCTTGCTTCTCCAGGAGAGCCAACTCCGCCTCACAGGGAAAGTACTCTTTGTACAGAAGAGACCCGAAGGACAAAGCAGAGATCTCCCGCATCTCGTGCAGGGCCATGCCCAACTCACCAACCGGGGTGAAGAAAGTCCCCGAGGCCGGGCAGTACAACTCAAGGATGGCGTAGAAGCACGCCACCTTCATCTCAATGCCGTAGCAGGTCGCCCTGACGGCCTCATGGAGGTTTAACCTCTCTAAGTCCCCCTCAAAATGAGTGAGGATATAGTTGGTCAACTCCGCCCACCACGACCTAGGAGGGTGGACCCAACCGGGAGTCCTGAAATCGGTGGCAGGGTAGTTCCCGTCAACTTCGCAGAACTGAGCGCCAAAGGTCGGCGCCGCAGCTGGGTTCTCTCCTACTGGAAGGTCCCGCGATACCTTCCCAGGGTATAGCCCCATTATGCTACGAGGATGGCCCGCCCTCGAATAGCCGGACTGGAATGTCAACCTCCCGACACTTACAGACTCGGCATTTAGGCTCACGCCCCACGCCATCTTCCGAGCCTGAGTCACGCTCGCGAAAGAAGACAAAGCAAAATACCGCTTAGTGGACGGGAGATAGAACCTCTCGCCGTCCAACTGGAAGATCCACTGGCTCTCACCGGCCTGCAGCTGGCGATCGGGATCAGGTGCAGCATCCCCGAACATGAAGTCAGGCTTTCTGTAAGCCTGACGGTCGATATCTTCAAGCGGAGCCGTAGTCAAGATGCTCCGCATGGCCTGCGGACGACCGTCCTGGATGAGCGTATCCCGTACAAGGGAGCTCGACTCGCTGAATAATGAAGCCTGCCCATAGAACTGCAGGCTGATGTTTCCGCCTGCTCGACTGGCTAGACCGAACAGACTGTTCTGGAGGTCGGAGGCGTAATGTACTGCAAAAACAGAAATGAGCTATGATTAGTTCACCAATCAAGTGGATGCGAAAACATAAAAAAAAAGAAAAAAAAATTTTCACTAAGGTATAGCCTCGCCCAGCAAGTAGGGCCTGCAAGGCGATAGCTTTGAAAAAGCTTCACTTCATGGATAAGACTGCATCTTTGCAGAAAATATCCAAAGCGCCAACTTCGCTTAAAGTAGGAAGTGGCATAGCCCTAAGGGCTGACGTCATCAAAAGGACATCATGGTCGACAGTCGTCCTTCGTGGCCACGACTGAAGGAACAGACCCATATCCTGTTCCTCAACAGGATGGAGACTGCCCAAGCAATGGCTTCCTACGGAAGCCTAAAAGAACTGTTCAGTTCTTATTTCCCTGGTGCAAGGAAAATAGGGAAGTTCAGGGAAACGAGTTCCCTAATGAGGATAGATCCCATTCGATCGTCCTAAATAGCCAAATGGCTGGCTCCAAAGGAAAAGAGACCTCGGTCTCCAATCAGACAGGAAAATTCCTTACCTGTGACTGGTCGCTCAATGACCGGAGGAGGAAGGCCCTCCGCCGCAGAAGTCGCTGCTTCCTTACCCGCTCGTCTTTTGGGCGCCAGTAAGAACGGCAAAAGTTCTCAAAGTACTCCGAAGTAAAGGAGGAAGAAGGAGAGGAAAAGACAGAAATTTCTCTGAAAAAAGGAGATCTTTTCCATGCTCAGCCCGATCGGGCTTTTATAGGCCAATCAGCGCCTGAAACGAGACCTCGAAAAAGGGCCCATGCCGCCGTTTCGAATTAATTCGAAACAGCGCCCGAAGCGCCTTCCCGAGAAGCGCCGGTTCAACTCTACTAAGAGTTAAACTTCGCACTAGTGCAAAAGTGCGGACTTCGCACAGTCCTTCAAGGGCTTCGCCGAGAGGCCTACCTTAGCCCTCTAAAAAGCGTGCTGCTCGCGGTACACACCAGTCTCGCGAAGATCATTCGAAGGAAGGACTATGTTCTTAGCTCCGCACACAGTCCAGCCCAGCAATGGCCGAACTCCCAATGAAAGCAAGCAAAAATCAAATAAACAAGAGATGAACTTTCATTGATAGAAAGGGTACATTTGATATTACATCAAAGTTGTGTTTTATATAACACACCAAGTTGTCTAACAAGGTCATTTGCATAAAAGGCATACAAGCGGTTTTATCTGCTCCCAGGCCAGTCCAACGGGACAGGAAGGGCCTTCCTCCTGCATAAGACCATAATCAGTGGTGCCGCAAGGACATGGTCATTTTTCTCCACAAAAATGGCAGATCTTGCCAGGCCATTTTTGTTGAAGCCTGGCAATAAAAACCTATCGCCGCCAACACGATAGATCACGTATAATGGGAATTGGCAGTGGTACCAGTGATCTAACAGGCGCGATATCCGTTTTCCTTAAGTGGATCACCCCCAAAGGCCACCAAAGTTGAAAGTCGGCAATGATGCTGGCGATCCCACAGGCGACGCCCATTATCTTGAAGCAGATCCTCTCCGATAAAGGCGATGGCCAGCCTCACCTCAGAACGAATCATCACAGATAAGAGGCTGCCAACGGCCTCTGGGACGCGCACCCGCTGCCCCGAATTGTTCCTCCTGCTTAAAAGTAAAGCTTCAACCGGGGAAGCATAAGGCAATTTCATGGTTTCTTCCATCAAGTTACCAGACTGGCAAACATAGCTCACTGCAAGGCAAATTGGAGCAAGTTAACAGTCAAGCACAGAAAAAGCCGCAAAGATATTAAGTCAGATTCTTGGGCGACAAAGCAATCCGACTTCAGCAGAGGACAAGCTCCGCCTGCACAGCAACTAATGGACTAGCTCAGCAAACACCAAGTCCTAGCCTCACCTCTATGGCAAAGTCAGACACAGTCTCAACATTCACCAATATGGCAAGACTGGCTCAACCTTTGAAGAGACCAAGTCCTAAGTTCTGCCTGTGTAGCGGGCTCAACTTGCAATGATCTTTCTGTGATCAAGTCAAAATGATAGCTTCACTGGGAAGCTATGCCAAAATTCTTCTCTGCAGATCAGCCAAGTGTAAGATGAAGATCAAGGGAAGTTAATCCCTGAAGCAGCTGTCAAAGGGAGATGAATTCCCTAAAATCGGTGAAGTCGTTGAACGATCAAGACTTACTGGTCCTTGTCCGGTTAGACAACCAGAGTGGGCTTTCCCACTAATTCAGAGATCTGAGTATCTCTCACAACCAAGAGAAGAGAAGGAAGGCAAAACATTTCTCTTCAGAGGACCTCAAATGTCCTATTTATAGGCCCCATGGCCTGAGTGCGACCACCCCAAGCGTGGAAGCACGAGCGCATTCAAGGCATTTATTGCGCCTTGATGGAAGGGACGGTTTCCCCTTGGAACCGTGCAAAGGGAGAAAACGTCTCCCTCATAAAAGGCACTTATGGCGCCTTGAATAAAGGGAATATCCTCCTTCGGTAAGGTGCGACCGGAGAATATCTCCCTCGATCAGCGCGAAAGAAGGAATGATCCTCCTCGTAACCAGCCCACGGTAGTTGGCTTTGAAAAGGCAACAGGAGTTCCACAGCGAACTTATTTCTTGGAAGCCGAGATACGGAGCTACCCCGACGCGAAGCTACTCGCGAACCAGTGCAATTCTTCGGCGAATGCATCCCAAAGCAGGATTGAAGGCGAAGCTGAACTCAACCATCATGGCGACGTTCATACTCCACACACCACCAATCAAAGCAGTTCAAAGTATTTCAAAGTCTGAGCCATTGCAGACTCTTGAAAACTTTGAAGGGGGTCTTGTTGACACTTAAAAAAGACAAGATTCTTATTGGTCTGAACAATGTCTAAACTTGTTGACATTTACAAAAGACAAGTGACAGACGAGCTGAAGACCAGTTTTCACCCGTCTCCGAGGGACAGGGAAGCAACTTGGACTCCACTGATCCAGCAAGCAGAACAGTGAACCCGGATTGTTTCTAAACAGACCTCAGCAGGTCTAAAATGCTAGCATCTAGCATTACATTAGCCCAAGGAGATAACCTCGTTTGAGAGGCTAGCATCATTCAGAGCATCGCCAAGAAGCTAACTGATAGCTTCGCCGAAAAGCCTCTTTTCGGACCTCGCCAAGAGTTGCCTCTAGCTCCGCTGTGAGTTCAAAGCGGGCATCGCCATTATTGGTTTACTATGGTCAACTTTTTGACCAATCAAATCTCCTGATGAGATCGGATCCAATCTGATCAAATCCAATTAGGATTCAAATATGGCAGGTGATTGCCGCAATCTCTTGACTCTCTTGAAACGAGTAAGAGGATCAGAGAAAATCCTCCAACGATATGGAAAGGATCAAAACAAATCGGAAAGATCAACCGACTTGCCATTTTTTTAGCTCCGCAGAAGCTATCCTAGCCTCGCAGCAAGGCTACTTTCCAGATTCAAATAGATTTGGTTCAATCTGTTTCCATATCTTCAAGGGGACGATTATACCCTTGCTCTCCCTATAAGTAGCCCGCCAGGGGCACAAGGGGAGGAGGCTTCCAGAGATCGGCGATCAATCAAAGTGGGCTTCTGCTCCCAAATCGATCCTCTGCTGATCAGGAGAATCGGACTTCTTCATAACGCACCGTGCGTTCCCTAATTCAGAGACCGTTCAAGAGAAATACTTCTCCTTTCAGGGTGGCGATACCCTAGCAACCTCTTTTTCTCAGGGAATCTCTGGAACCAGGCGAGAAGGAATTCCTCACAGAAGGCGGTTTTGAGAAGTAGCAAGAGGGTTCTACCAATCCTCTGTTCTCTGATTCCCGGAACCAGACGAGAAGGGAATCCTATCGTTCGCATCGTCAAAGGGACAAAGTGGTCGCGCGCTGACCAGACTCCTATCGGCACATTTTCCCAGAATCTCTGAGGAGATCTACTTGTAATCTTTTTTTTAAGAATACTTGTAATTTAGCTCCTCAAAACCTTTTTTTTTTGTAAGTTTTCCCCTTTGCAAACATAATGGAAAACAATTGCGTTTTCGTACAAAGACCCATTTGTATCCTACTGGCCTCACGGCTTTAGGCGTGAAAATAATAGGTCTAAATACTTTACGCTTATTAAGCGAACTCAATTCAGCCTGTATAGTGTCTTTCCACTTTGTTTAATCATGTCTATTTTGACATTCAGTGACAGATTTTGGTTCAGGATCCTCACTTCCGTTAACAATATCACATGCTACGGAATAGGAAAATATTTTATCCATATTTTCCATCTCATTGCGATTCCATAATCCTCTTGTATTGACATAATCAATAGAGATCTCATGATTTTCTATATCTTCAGGATTTTTCATCTCTTGATTTGTCTTATTTTGTGTTTCTCTAGAACACATTCTTGTACATTGGGCTTATTTTGTATTTCTTCTGGAACACATTCTTGCACATTGGGGTCATCATGCTTATCTGCTCCTTTTCTTTTTCGAGGATTTCTATCTTTGGAACCGATTGGTCTACCACGCTTCAGGCGTGTCTTAGACTCATTAGTGACTTTATTCTCGGATTGTCCTTTTGGGATTTCAATCCGGGTAGGAGCATTTACAGCTGGTATATATGATTTAGTTACTCTTTTCGTATCGGTGAACGCATCTGGTAATTGATTTGCTATTTCTTATAAATGCATAATCTTTTGCACTTCTGATTCACTTTGTTTTGTGTGAGGATCAAGATGCAATAGGGATGGTTCACTCCATGTAATCTCTTTCTCCAGCTGTCTCTTTTCTCCCCCTAATGCTGGGAAAATTGCCTCATTGAAGTGGCAATCGGTAAACCGAGCCGTAAAAACATCACCGGTTTTAGGCTCAAGATATCTTATAATAGAAGGAGATTCATAACCGACATATATTCCCAGTCTCCTTTGAGGACCCATCTTTGTACGTTGTGGTGGAGCAATCGGTACATATACCACACAACCAAAAATTCTAAGATGGAAAATATTTGGTTCTTGACCAAATGCTAATTGTAGAGGGGAGTACTCATGATATGCACTTGGTCTGATGCGAATTAATGTTGCAGCATGTAAAACTGCATGACCCCATACAGAAATAGGAAGCTTTGTTCTCATTATTAATGGTCTAGCAATAAGTTGGAGGCGCTTAATCAGTGACTCAGCCAAACCATTTTGTGTATGTACATGGGCAACAGGATGTTCAACAACTATTCCAATTGACATACAATAATCATTAAAAGTCTGAGACGTAAACTCACCAGCATTGTCAAGTCTAACTTTCTTGATTGTATAATCAGGAAATTGTGCCCGTAATCTAATTATCTGAGAAAGAAATCTCGCAAATGTCACATTGCGAGTTGACAATAAACAAACGTGGGACCATCTACTAGAGGCATCTATCAATACCATAAAATATCTAAATGGTCCACACAATGGGTGTATAGGCCCACAGATATCACCTTGGATACGTTCAAGAAATGTAGGTGATTCTGTTTTTATTTTAGCTGGTGAAGGTCTCATGATTAATTTTCCTAGAGAACAAGCCTTACATGAAATTTTACTAACTTGAAGGATCTTCTGGCCCTTTAATGTATGTCCATGTGAATTCTTAATAATTCTTCGCATCATCATTGAACCAGGATGACCTAAACGATCATGCCATAGAGTTAATGTCTCTGTATCTCCTTTAACTACCATATGTGACTATATCACATTTATATGTGTATAATGCAATCCTGAGGAAAGCTTTGGTAATTTTTCTAATATGCACTTTTTTCCTGATACATAAGTAGTAAGATACATATACTTCATATTTTCTTCAGTTGCAGACTGAGTATCATATCCATGAAGATATATATCATTAAAACTCAACAAATTTCTTTTGGATTTTGGTGAAAACAAAGCATCTTTTATGAAAACTTTGTTCCATTTGGCAATATAAAGCTGGCTTCACCAGTTCCTTCAATCAAGTCTACAAGACCTGATATTGTATTGATGATTGCCTTTGTTGGTTTTAAATTCGAGAAGTACCTTTTATGTTTGAGAATAGTATGTGTTGTACCGCTGTCTGGTATGCAAATCTCTCCAGTTTTGGTTTTGACTTCATCATTAGAATAATCCATATCAAGCTTCATGCAAAATAAATAATTTGGTGAGAATAAAATTTGAAACATATTATTATAAGTGAAATATTTCATTCAAAGATAATTTTGAGAAATTACAAATAACAAAATATGATAATACAATCATATGTCTAATTATCACCAGTGTCATGATGGGTTGGAAGATCAACAAAATCATCAGTAAAATCTGAAGCATCAAGATGAGTTGAATCATCCATAGGATCATCATGTTCAGTGAAATTCACTTCCTTCTCTTTTCCTTTCAAGGATGCCTTGTAAAGCTTACAAAGGTGCTCCGGTGTTCGGCACACTCTAGACCAGTGTCCTTTGGAGCCACATTTATAACAGGAATCTTCAGGATTCCGAAGAGAACTTTCACGAACATCTTTTCTTTTATCATGTCTTTCTACATGATGCTTCTTGTGGATCGCGTTATTCTATTAAGGGTCGTAAAAATCACCACGACCGCGTCCACGGCCACGGCCACGGCCACGTCCACGGCCACGACCATAATTATATCCTCATCCATAATTTTTAGAAAATACAGCATTTGCTTTTGGAAATGCTGCTGAACCAGTAGGACGAGACTAATGATTTTTGATCAAAAGCTCATTATTTTTCTCTGCCACAAGAAGAGATGAAATTAGTTCAGAATATTTCTTAAAACCACGCAACCTATATTGTTGTTGCAGTGTTATGTTAGATGCATGAAATGTGGAGTAAGTCTTCTCCAACATTTCTTCATCTGTGATATCTACTCTACAGAATTTCAATTGGGATATTATTTTGAACATTGCAGAGTTATAATTGCTAACTTTCTTAAAATCTTGGAAGCGCAAAGCATTCCATTCATCACGAGTGGCAGGGAGCACAACTTCCTTTTGGTGATCAAATCTTTCTTTGAGATTTTTTCATAAGACGCCTGGGTCTCTTACAGTAAGATATTCACATTTTAAACTTTCATCAAGATGTCTGCGGATAAAGATCGTCGCCTTTGCCTTATCTTGCGACGATGTAGAATTTATTTCTTTAATAGTTTCAGTGAGACCCATTGACTCGAGATGCATCTCAATATCAATAACCCAAGACATATAATTCCTTCCCGTGATATCAAGTGGAATGAACTCAAGCTTTGCAAAGTTTGACATGGTGATAACTTGAGATTGTAGAGGTAGAGGCTGAGATTTGTGATAAGACTTTTCCTTGAGCAATGGAAGCAGAGGCTCGTGACAAGACCTTTACCTTAAGCTAATGGAGGTAGAGGCTTGACGTGGTAGACTTTTTCCCTGAGCTGACGGAGATAGAGGCTGGGGACAAACTAGAGTGATCGTACTGATAACGTGTTGTAAAACTCCGAGAAATATAACACCAAAACAGAGAATTCTAGAGACAGAGTAGAAGTAGAAATTCTTATTGATTCTGAAGTGTGTTTATTGAAATGAATCAGGAAGGGCCTATTTATAGAAAAACTTTGGGGTATTATGCAGTCACTATGCACGCTTGCGTCATCACTTGCCTCAGCGCATAGTGCACGAGCGTCATCGCTTGCATCAGCGCATAGTAAACTCATTAATGGTGCATAATAAAGGTAGGCAGCCATCGTTTCATAACAAATGCAAATTTTTGTTTTGAGATGAATCCCAAAGGAAATCAATAAAGAGTCCAACGAGGAGGATATGAGCAATTCTATGAGAATATAAACTTGTCTTGCTCTTGAATTTTTTTTTTATGTTCTAAACTAACTCGACCTTCCAAACAACACAACTTTGTCATGTGAACCAACAGTGGTTGATAGCTCATGTAATTTGAGATAATTTATTAAGCTCCATAGAAATTTTGCTATCAAATTCATAACCATCGAACAAAATTATCCAAGTGGGAAATTATCCATTACAAAATTTGTAGTATAAACCATAGTTATTATCAAATAAACTATATCTAAAAAGGAAAAAAGAGTAAAAAATAAAAATTATATTTAACAACATTTGTAAACTTACTTTCCTTTTGTATCTTTTCTGCTTCTACTTGAATAGTGACATCCATTTTCTTTTCTAATTTTAAATTTTGTTTCTTCTTTCATGTGAAGAGAGTAACATAGATGAGAAAACCATTTATAAATTTGAAATATAATAGGTTTTACGTTTCACAATCTGAATCGTGATTAGTCTAGAAAATTAAAGAAAAAATGCTTTCCTTTTCATCTTTTTTTTGTATCACAAGATATAGAAAAGAGTAGGAGTCACTTAATTTTTTTTTTAATTTCTAATAGCATGAGTGTACTTTTTAATTGAGATTATTCTTTTCTTAATCATGAGTTAATTTGATTCGAAAAATCTTAATAATTGGGATTCATTTTATCAATCAATAGAAAATGGTAAAATTTATTTTAATATTTGATTGCATGAGAGCACTTTGTGATTGGGATTCTTCTTTTCTCAATTATATGAGTTGTTTTACTAGAAATCCTTTTCAATTGGGATTTTCTAATTGCTATCCAAATTTTAGAAATCATGAGTTGTCTCAATAAACCAATCCTATTATGATTTGGAATTCTTTTTTACTTGACATACCTTTTTCTTTAATTACAGGTGAGGTTTAATTACAATAATCTAACAGTTAAAATCATTTTCGATGAAAACGCTACTGGTGCTTTTATATGTAGTATAGAATAGACAAATTAGACGTAGGAGTTTTCTTATCATGCAATTGTAATACCTATATATTTTTGGCCAGGAGAGACTCATGGGTGACTCTAACCATTTCAAGTTTTTATAAGAGCATGGTTATAATGGCAGAACATACAGTAAAAAACCACTCTTCTAACTTATTAACTAAGCTTTTTGATCACTAAACAAAGCTAACAACTGAAATCTCAACTGGTGCAGCCTCTGGTTTGTCCCGGAGATCAACCAAATCCTTCATCTCACCATTCAAGTAACCTTTCATGAACGCAACCATGACTCCACCCACAAACTCCCTCATTGGTTTCCTTGCCTCCCCATTCTTGCACAAGCAGTAAGTAGCCTTCCCTTTCAATCCCTTTGTCTCATCATCCAACATGTCCAAATGCCCATACTCCTTGGCCACAAAATGGCAGGCTGGGGAACAGCACTCATCAAAGAAATCTTGGTGGCTCACTCCCTCTGGAGCACAAGGAGGGAAGAGGGGGTTCTTCTTCAGCCCGCCGAGGCCTGACCCGACCACGAGAGCAGCCATTTTGAGATCAAAAGAGCGAGGGGTGTAGGTGAGTACTGGGGGGTTTGTTTGCTTTCCTTTGTCCATTCCATCGACTGGATCGATTCCGATCAGGGCTGAGAACTTCAGTTTGGTTTCGGCGTGGCCTAATGCAACGGCGAATGCTACTTTGCCGCCTCGACTGTGCCCGGCGAGCGCGAGCTTGCATAGGTTCGGTGTAACTCCTTGAGGGAGGAGTGGTGAGAGTCCGTCGATTAGCCAGTCTGTTATTGTTGCCACTGATTTGATCTCCTCTTCAGAATCTGGCCCTGCCACTCTGTATAACTGGGGGGAAAAAAAAAGAGTACCATTAAGTACACAATTTGACGTTTAGGATTTGCTGATAATATTCATAGAAATCATTTGTCCAAAGATTCAATAGCATCCATTTAGTTGGTATCATTATTATTACTGAATTGTGATTATGTGCACCTTAGCACTGAATTTTGCTTATCAAGCACTCGAAATTGATTACTTCAGTATTTATTACACACATACTGGCCAATGATCAACAATCAAAGCAGTGAATCTTAATACATATGGAACTATTTTTGTGTAATTCCAATCAAGTGAAATCTACACACATCTGTGCCTAATGATATAAATTCCTAGTGTGCAGTTAAATCAATTTGCAGGCAATCAAGATTTATGCGTGCACAGTTTTCTATTTGTAGACATGATCATCGATCAGTAGGACAATTATCATATCACATAGTGTGATCAAAAGGCTACAATATGTATTATACATATCATCAACTAGACTAGAGAGTACTCTACCAAGAAGGCAGTAATCAGTTCTGTACTAATTACCTGAGGGGCGACGACGATGAAACCATGGGAAGCCAGATGCTGAATGAGCTGGGAGTAGAAAGAATTGTTGAGAAGGTATCCATGGAGCAACACAAGCACAGGGAACTCTCCTTCTTCGCATGGAGCTGCAACAAGCAGAGGTTTCGGAGGCGGCAACAGCGAAGGAGGAGAAAGGCAAGCAGTACTACACTTGACAGGTTCAGGGTCAAGGTTCAGTAGTGTCACAGTGTGCCTGCCAACATCGAAGACACTGCAAATGGATGATGGCATGGTTTCAAGTCTTTGAATTTATCCTACTCTCTAATATGATCTTCATCACTGTTGTGATATAGAGAGTTTTATCTCCCTATTGGCTTTCTGGGCTTTAAAGGGTTGTGGTGTTCTATTTGAGGCCTCTCCTTATCTAGTGGAAGATAAGTGAGATAATATGTTCAATCTTGGCTTTATTACCCTTTTTTCTTCGTCTGTCTTTATCAATCTTTAATGTATCTTCTTGCCAAGGATTAGGAAAGAGCATGCTTAGGGACCAGGCTGAGCCAGCCCAATAATTTATAGCTTTCATCATTTTTGTCATGCCCCTGTATACAATTCTTATTTGTTATATAGGAACTTTTTTCTGTAATTAGTAAAATTAAATTTATATAACATTCATGGTGGGGTTCAAAAGAAAAATGACAAAGAAACCTTGATATGTACTAAACTCCAAAAAAAAAAAAAAAAAATTCTGTAGGTCCTATGATTTTTAATGATTAAAATATATATGTGATTCTAAATGTAGTTAATATGTTGTAATGAATCTCATCCTGCGTTATTGGCTATTTAACCTTATTTCATCTTGGGTGTGTTTGTTTTGTTGAAAGAGGGGGAAGAGAGAGAGGGGAGAGTCCCTCTTCCCTCTTCCTGCGCTTGTTTTGCTGGAGAAGAGGGCTTTTTGCTCTAGCTAAACGTTGAGGTGGCACTTAGCTGGAAGAAGAGAGAGGCTGATTTCTTCAACCCAAAAACGAAAGGAAGAGAGGAGAAGCTCTTGGATCAAGGCACATTTATATTTGTTAATTGCCTCTACCTCTTTTACTGTGGAGAGGGTTGGTGGCTCTTCAGTTCTCCTCACCGCCTCCTTTTAACTTTCTCTCACCATCTCTCTCTTTCCGCACCCATTTTGTCATCGTTGATCTGCTCACGGCGGTCCCTGCTACTCGGATCTCTTCCTTGCTTCGTCTGGGCCTGATCTCGTGGCGGCGGTGGCTGCAGCTATCCCTTCAAGTCCCTGCAGCTCCGATCTCCTCGGCAAGCTCCCTCTTGACCCCGATCTTCTCGCGCCGGCCTAATGTCTTCTCGCTGCGGTCCCTGCTACTCAGATATGTGTTCCTTGCTCCATCTTTGGCCCGATCTGGTGGCGGCGTTCGCTGGTGTTGTTCCCACTTGTCCTTTCTGCTTCGATCACCTCAGAGCGTTCGCTGGTTTTTTTACTGTGCTGGATGCTCTCTGGTTCTTGTCCAAATATGAGTTGCTCTCTGGTTCTTTTACTGTGATGGATGCTTCTCTAATTCTTATCCAAATGCAGGCTACTCTCTGATTCTTTTACTGTGCTGGATGCTCTCTGGTTCTTGTCCAAATGTGAGTTGCTCTCTGGTTCTTTTACTGTGATGAATGCTCTCTGGTTCTTTTACTATGATGGATGCTTTTTGGTTCCTTAATCCTCCGTAGATGCAGCTTTGTGCTGGTTTTGTGTTAGTTATTTGTTGGTTTTGATCAAATTTGCCTTTGTGTTAGTTTTGTGTTGGTTTTTTATGAACTTGTTGACATTGAGATCTGATTTTGATCATTACTGTGTATATCCTATTATGTTTGTATATCAAGTTATGTGTGCATTGAGCTCTGGCCCCGATCATCATTGAGCAAGAGCAACAACATCACTAACAGTAGTTACTACTGGTGCTACTGATGGTATAAAAAAAATGGAAAGGGAGAAAGAGGGGAGGGGTAAGCTTACTGTGGTTTCCAAACTTGGCCCTCTTCCTTGTTCATTGTGGGCCCAAACACCACAAGGAAGTGGGAAGAGAAGGAAGAGAGTAATTCCTTCTTCCAGTTTTTTCAAAACAAACAAAACAAGAGAGGAAGAGGGAACATGGCTCTTTCTCTCTCTTCCTCTCTTCTCTTCCATCTTCCATCTCTTCCAACAAAACAAACACAGCCTTATCTTAAATCTATAACGGATTCAGTACGCAAAAATGCCAGTTAGATGTAACAAGGGAGTGCCTCACTGTTTAGATTTCAAACTTCTTAATAGCAGGTGCCACTTTAATAGAGTGGTAAAACTTCTTTGCAGTGAGCAAGATGTCTGGTTTTCAAATCCCGCTTGCACTAAGTTACGACTTATTTTCCTAAAAAGAAAAAAAAACTCTTTAATAACAACTCATATTAAAAGCTATTCTAAATGAAGTTATTATAACTTTGAGACAAATGATTAATAGAAAGTAAACATAAATGAATGTTTTATTGAAATGGCAAGGTGATTTATATGTTGAAAAGTTACATTTCTAAGGAACCAGATCTAACTAAGTCTACACACGCACACATGCATGTCAACCTAGGCCTGGACCTTCGTCCCCTCACATACGCATATCTAACCACTAGATTTTAGGCGCATATAATGCATGTACATGTTAACTAAAAATTATTTGATTTCTTTCTAAATTAAGTTTTATTTCTCTCTTTTTGAAAAGATACCTCAAATTTTTTTTTTGATAATCACATGTCCCCCTCAGGGGTCGAACCGGTGACCTCTGGGGAGCAAACTCAGGTTCTAATCGATGGGCCACAACTAGGGAACAAAAGATGCCTCAAGTTATGATCGATGGATTGAGAAAAGAGAAACTATTGGCTACTTTCTCTCAAGTTACATCTCATGTCATGTAGGGCCTGTTTGGATTTAAGGAATTGGTGTGAAGTGAGGAAGTAGGAAGTAAGATTTATTTCCTTTAGGAAAAAGAGAATTGAGTAGTAAGTTTTCTGGTGTTTGGATGGTGTTGGGAAGTGTGGTTTGGAAAATGTTTTGTCTTTTCCGGTGTTTGGATGGTAATGGAAAGTGGAAGTGGAAAAGTTGACCACAAAGTTGACCGCAAAATAATATTAAAATAAAAATTAATTAAGAAAAATAAAAAATAGATTATAATTAGAATGCAAGTGAGATTTACATGACCAAAAAATTAACTGTTTTATGCTACAACTTATTATAAATGAGATTTACATGACCACAAAATTAACTGTAGCACTCTGGAAGTGAGGAAATGGTTGTGTAAAAGGTAGATGAAAAAGGGAAAAAGGGTTTTCTTATTTTCCTTTTCCGGTGTTTGGATAGATAGGGAAATGAGCAATTATACTTCCCCAGTTCCTTACTTCCGCCCACTTCCTTGCATCCAAACAAACCCTAGTAAAACACACATAACATAATGTGGATCATGTTAATTTCTTCAAAGTTGTAAGGGTATATATGCTAAATCTTTAAATATAATAACATCTACATTGCATATTTCACCCTATGTTATAGGCAAGAGTTGAAAAGGCACGAGCTTGATTATGTTTCTTAAAGTATCATTTCCATTATCCATTCATACATCAAAAATTTCATGTTGACACATTCTGTCTTGGGCCGAACTGAGCCCATTATCAAAATCTTTAGATGTTGAATTCTGTAGCTTTTGGGTGGAAAAGCCTACATCGAAAAATTATTCTCTTGAAAGCCGAGGCCATGTGGCCGAGTGACACACACTCCTCCTTATCATGAGGAGGTTCTGCGGTTCGAATCTTCTCGGACTCTATCGCGCAGGTAATGTTGATAGCTTTCTCTTTAGCCCTTCTGATAATCAAAAAAAAAAAAAAAAAAAATTGTATTTGTTTGTCACGAGTGAAAAAATCGTAATCATGACACGAGCCCCCGTCAAAAGTGTATTCGTTTGTCATGAATGAAAAATCGTAATGATGACACGAGCCCCGACTAAAAAGGCACTATTTTTACTCTTGCGGTTTCAGTCCGAGATAGACTTAAACCGCATGGGTACTTGATGACGCGGGCCTCACGGAGGAGAAAAGCGCAATAATTGCAGCGTTTTCGATTTGAGGAGTTTTGCCAAACATGCTCTTAAATTCCTTCATTTTAGTTAGAAAATGGTGAAGAAAAAAGTCCATGGAGGCATCTCTTATTTTCATTGTTTTACCCAGGCTCTATTTCAATCCAACCGAACACATCAAAGGAATCAAAACTTGAAAAACTTGTACTTGGAAACACACGTTAGCTTTCCAAATTATGATTTCCTTGGAACAAACAGTCCCAAACGTTACACTCGCCACAGCATTTGTACGTTTTGAATCATTCCTCGTTTGCACATGATTTTAACAGACAAATGCCTCATTCAAAAATCAAAAAAATGAATTTTCTTATCATAAAAACTTGATTATGAATGAAACCTTTTCTTTTCTTCTCGGAGAGAAAACAAAAACAAAAACAAAAACAAAAACAAACTTTCGCACGGGCGCCCTGTTCGGAGTCCCCATGGGAGTAGCCAGCCGTTGGGTTTCAGGTGTTGTTCTTCACACCCACCGTTTTGGGAGGGTTGGTGGACCATCTTCTTTGCTTGTTAACTCGTTCTGGATAATGTCTTTCACCCATCGTTACGAGCCTTGCTTCATTTTGATGCTCACTTGATGTATCTTCCCTATAATTATTCTTGGGAAAGAATTTGAACAGTGTGATGTACTCTCATTTTGGTTTTTTTTTTTATTAATCTCTGTAGGGAGAGAGGAGATAGAGGAAGTAGCACAGAAATCGGAAGACAAAGGAGCAAGATGGTACATTGAAGCAGGCCAGATTGTGCTCCCGGTCGACTGCCCGGTCGATCGGTGGAGAAGGCCGATCGACCGCCCGGTCGACCGGCGTGCACGACGTGCACAGGATCATCACGGTCGACCGCCCGGTCGACCGTGGCAAAGAGCGGTCGACCGGCCCGGTCGACCGATTGACAAGCCTTAGCTCTCGGTTGGGTCCGGTCGACCGTGGCATGGGTCGGTCAACCGGCCAGTCGACCGACAGACGCGTTTTGGCTTTCCTTTTGGGATTCGAATTCCTTTTCTGGATGGGATCGAATCCAATTTGGGTTTCCTTAAATTCAGGGACTCTGTGGCCATAAATAAGGGCTAGAGCCCTCATGTATTGTATCCATAAGAATCCCTCTAGAAAAGTTCCCTTTGTATTAGTTTGTATTGATTGTTGAATCAATAAAATCTCTCTCTCCCTTGCCCCGAGGACGTAGGCACGTTGCCGAACCTCGTTAAATACTGTGTTGATTGCTTTTCTCTATTGTTTCTCTGTTCTTGTCATGTTGGGTACGTCTCCACCTGCGTCAGTCTCCGCTTGGTTGGTGGATTCCTCAGAGGGGTTGTTATCCTGCGCACAACAATTGGTATCAGAGCATCCCAGGTTCTGGACAAGAAGAAGGTGAAATACAGCACCAGTACATCAGAAGGTTTTCTTGATTGTGTTCACGTAAGCGTTTGGAGACCTGCTAAGACTGCATCGCTTGGAGGTCACAGGTACATTGTCTCTTTTATTGATAGTTTATCTATGCATTGTTGGATATATCCCATGAGACAAAGGTGTGAAGCCCTAGATATGTTGGTGAATTGGAAAGGAAGAATGGAGAAGCAGACAGGTAGGAAGATTAAAGAGCTACAGATTGGTAATGTTGAAAGAGACATGAACTAATTCCTACGATTTGGCCAGAACACTGGTATTGGTACTCACTTCACAGAAGGTATACATTGATTAGTTAAGGAAGTAAACCGTTCCTTGCTGGAGAAGGTTCGGTGTTTGTTGTCTAATGCAGGATTAGACAAATCGTTTGCGCTGAGGCGATTGTGTATGCTAGCCATCTCATAAATGGATCGACTGCGATAGGAGGTAAAACTCCATCGGAAATTTGGTCTGGGAAAACTGCTCAAGATCATGGTTTGCTGCGGGAATTTGGAAGTCCGACCTACTTCAGTGCCAAAGATGGCAAGGTGAATCCGCGAGCAAAGAAGTTTGTGTTTTTGAGTGTCAAGCGAAATATGAAAGGTTACAGGTTATGGAACCCCGAAAATAAGAAGATCGTGTTGAGTCAGCATGTCATGTTTGATGAGACTTCAGTATTGAAGTCTATCGTCTCTCAGCAGGTGGAGAAGACGGAGACCAAGGAAGTATCGCAACGGGTGGAGGTTGATGCTACTCCACCATCTCCAGTTGGTTCGGTATCAGTGAAGACTTCACCGGAGGTGACACCGGGTGAAGATCATGTAGCCAGGATTGATACTGAAAAGATTAAATACATTGATGAGAATGTCGAATTATTTGCAGCCATTGGAACTAAGATAAAACCATGCTTGTGGGTAAAGAAGCATGAATCTCAAGCTTGTGATCGCGACAAGCTCAAGTTGAAGGCCGTTGTTCTCTATGATGGTCATAAGGAGGTTCATATGACTCAGCCAGATAGGTTCGCTGCTGAAGATTCAGGTACAAGTGCTTGAGCTTAATGGAACTCATTTAAAATGAATTACGGTTGGCTTGATCCTTTGGGCAAGGTACGTAGGCAGCCGTAAAGGCGCAGCCACAAATGGTGATGCAACCTATATGAAACTATTTGGGTTCTCGAGAAGCTGATTGGAACTTCACGTAGAGGTAGAGAGTTGGACTTCACTTAGAGGTGAAGAATTGTGATCTCGATGAACGATTGATCTTTTGGTAAGAAGATGGTTGAGCTTGCATAGGAGGAGTGTGCATCCAGTTTGTTGAAGCCGATGATGGTGTTCGGTGTGCTCTACTCAGACTTGGTTGGACCGTCAGCTTAAGACATGTATACTAGATAGAGCTAGTCAGTTGGAGAGTTAGTGTTGACTCATGATGAGTTCTTCGTGAGGTCATGTAGTTGCTAAGTTGGAGACACGTTCGGTGATCGGCATGTATGAAAGTTCTCCCAAGGTGAAGATCTTCACCGAGGTGGAGAATTGTAGGGAGAGAAGAGATAGAGAAAGTAGCACAGAGATCAGAAGACAAAAGAGCAAGACGGCACATTGAAGCAGGAAAGATTGTGCTCCCGATCGATTGCCCGGTCGATCGGTGGAGAAGACCGGTCGACCGCCCGGTCGACCGACGTGCGCGGCGTGCACATGATCATCACGGTTAACTGCCCGGTCGACTGTGGTAGAGAGCGGTCGACCGGCCCGATTGACCGATTGACAGGCCTTAGCTCTCGGTTGGGTTCGGTCGACCGGCACGATCGACCGTGGCATGGGTCAGTCGACCAGCCGGTCGACCGACAGACGCGTTTTGGCTTTCCTTTGGGATTCAGATTCCTTTTCTGGATGGGATCGAATCTAATCTAGGTTTCCTTAAATTCAGGGACTCTGTGGCTATAAATAAGGGTTAGAGCCCTCATGTATTATATCCCTAAGAATCCCTCTGAAAAAGTTCCCTCTGTATTAGTTTGTATTGATTGTTGAATCAATAAAATCTCTCTCTCCCTTGCCCCGAGGACGTAGGGACGTTGCCGAACCGTGTTAAATACTGTGTTGATTGCTTTTCTCTATTATTTTTCTGTTCTTGTCGTGTTGGGTACGTCTCCGGCTGCATCAGTCTCCGCCTGGTTGGTGAATTCCTCAGAGGGCTTATTCTCCTACGCACAACAATCTCTCTATAGTGCATCAGGATGATGAGAAGAGGATCTAAAATCTATCCGATAGAGTTTTTTTAACTCATTGGCAAAAGCCCAGAGAAGCAGCAGACATCTGTTGACAGGCGCATGGCAGCAGTCAACAGGCCCATGATATGCCGACAATTTGTGATTGTCAGTCTGAACTTTGTGATTTTCAGTCTGTTGACAGTTTATACGGAGCGGTTGATAAAATAACTCAGTTTGTCGACAAGATACCAACCAAAAGTTTATACAGGAGATTCAACCAAGATCATCAGAGTTGACGACAACTATGGTGTTCTGGAAGAATCTGAATAATTTTTGATCTCATTTCTGATCCGATTTCAGAGTTGTTGGTTTCTTTTTCTTTATAGATTCTCTGTCTATATATAGAGGGGTGTTATACTCTTATTTGTAACTTGAAATTGGTTCACTGGAAGAGAGTTCTAAGGTTAGTTGTTTGAGAGAGTTCTTCTCTATTTGTATAAGTTTTGATCAGTTGGATCTTTGGATAAATTTTGTAACCCTTAAAATTCTTCTGATTGAATAAGATCTTCTCCCTTCTGCCTCAAGGACGTAGGCAAGTTGTCGAACTTCGTTAAATCTCGTGCTCTCTCTTTGTATTAGTTTGTGCTATATTTGTGTTCGTGATTGACTCGGTATTATAACTCTGATATTGGTGATTGGTATGTTTGTTCCTCCGGAGAGCGCAATAAGTGGTATCAGAGCTTTCCCAGGTTCGGCTGAGATCGTGTGTCGATTTCAAGAGCATTGTGGTCTGTTCGTTAGAGATCGTATGTCGATCTCGAAACAGAATTGGTCCGTTCATGGGATCATGGGCTCGTTTGTCAATCTAAGAACAACATTGGTTCTGCTCATTAGGATCAGTTTAGGTGGAGTAGATCATTTGAAAACTCATCTAGGTTTCACTTTGAGGTAAAGATTCAATCTTTATCTAGTTTGGATCTACTTTTCTGTTAGTTTTTAGCATTGTAGTTGGTGTTTTTTAGAGGAGATGGTCGGGCTTAATAAGTTCATGACTAAGAATATGAACATCCACCAGTTGAAATTCGATGTGGTAAAGTTCAATGGCATGAACAACTTAAACATGTGGAGATGTGAGATGATAAATGCGCTGAACGCGCCACTTTTGCAAGAAAAATCAGTGAGACTTCAGAAAAGGATTGGGAAAAATGAATCGGACGGTGAGTAGCCTCATCATGTTTTGTTTAACACAAGATATCAAGTATCATGTGATACTATGACTGCTAAATAAAAGATTTGGGAAATCCTTAAAAGCAAGTATTTAACAAAGAGCATCGAAAATCGCTTCATCTGAAGAGGAGGCTTTATCGCTTTCAGTTGAATTGGTGAGCACACGAACAACTACACTAAAATTCTTGCAGACTTAGCTAACGTGGATGAGATAAGTAAGGACGAGAAAAAGGCAATGATTCTATTGAGCTCTCTTTCGAATGAAGAGTATGAGGCTTTCGTTCTAACCTTAATCAACGATACGTCTTTACTTAGTTATAATGATGTGTCAGCTGCTCTTGTGAATCACGAGGTGAGGAAGAAGGATAAGACGTCTTCTTCCAACATCACAACATCAGAGGCATTGACTGCAAGAGGAATTGGTATTTGATGTATATTCATCAGTATTTTATCAGATTTTATGTAGTTTTGCATTTTATCAATTTTATAGGACAACTCAAATTGTATGAACTCAAGCTATGGTAACATGAGATATAAAGTATATCTATGAGGGTTTCCTTATTTGGATTATCCCCTCGACGTACTAATCTCATAAATCTATAATTTGAGCTTGTACAATAGATTTTACCCACATTTTTTTGATCGTACACGTACATTACATATTTAATATCACATATGTCATAATTTTGCATTTATTTTATAATAAAACTTTTCTATTTGATGTATTTTTATGTCAGTGGTGATCGGTCAATGATATTATATATTTTTCATCACATTCTCATATTTATTGTTTAATAAACTCTTCTATTTAGTTATCTTTTTATTTAATTATTTGCAGGGCCTTTACCTAGGGAGAAGGAAGGAAAAACAAGCCCAAAGCCCTTCTGATTTAAGAATTAATTAAAATTAGGGATCAGGGCAATTCAGAGCAAATTATAGTAAATCAAAGAAGATAAAACTAGTTGAAAATCAGTTAAATCAGATCTTTACAAATCAAGTTGGTTAAACCTGAAGATCAACGGTAATATCGATGAATCCAGAGCCAAAATTGTGAAATATTATTGGATAAAAGCCAAAAGGAGGCCAACTAGGACGTGCACCCCTCGTGTGTGGCCACCTAGCCACACCCAAGCTGTGGAAACACGGCCAAAGCTGCATTTTCACGTCCATTCTGTTGAGATACGAGGAGCGTTTGTTCCCTTATCTTCAGACGCTTTCCCCTTCTACATTTTTCTATAAATACCTGTAAATTCTCAGTACAGAGAAGACGATTTAGTAGAGCAAAGGCTAAGCTATTCTATAGTTTGTAACTTAAGTTTTTAATTTTTTATATAATTTTCGTTTTTCTTTATATAACTGAGAGGAGAGGAAAGTTTCATGGAGGAATGAGAGTAAAACTTGTATTGAGGGTCATACCATTGTAAGTTCTTCTTTTCTTTCAATTTTACTTGAATCGAATCAAAGTTACGGCTTTATGTTCTTCTTCCTCGTTCACTCTCTTATACTAGTTTTTAATTATAATCCAAATGAAATCTATAGCATCAAACCTTCCTTACCATTGCAAGTGCCCTTGATGGCTTATGGTGATGGATAACCGTTTCTATTTATTTTCGCTTGCATCTAAATTCATAGTTAAAGTCTGGGAGCGGGGAAAATCCTGTTTGTCATACTTTACTCACTTCAAGATGAGGAAAGTCTTTGACAAGGATTCAAGATAGGTCATAAACCGAAAAGAGGTAAGAAAGTTCTTTTAGGTTTTCCTCTTTTCTTTTAATTTTTAGTTTAGCACCATCATCACTAACTCTCAACTCTATTCACTATTTTCACTTTCTTTATATAAATTTATTATCTTTTTTTTCTCGTTCTCTATCTACCACTTTCTTCTTAACTTAACAAAAGGTTTTTTTTTATTTTCTTTACATAAAAAAAAACTTTTAACCATTTTTTGTGGAATTAAAAGAGAACTTACAATACGCTTCCATCGCAAGTCCTTCCTTATGGATCACGACTCGCATAGCCACTTGCTATCGCGGTAGAATTGAGTACCTCGTACTATCTATTCTTAAATTCTGAAATTCTAAATTTTCTGTGCAGGTAAAACCTCAACCAAATTTTGGCGCTGTTGTCAGGAAAGGACAGTAACTCTTTTTATTTATTTTCTTGGTTAACTTTCTTCTCTGTTCTTAGTGTGCAGTGATTGATATCAAGAAAATAAGAGTTGCAGTGAACATATAAGTGTCTCTGGACTACACTAGAGAGCAGAGCCTAGAAGACCTTAGTATTACCGACCAAACGCAACAATCTGAGAGGACTACTCACCTAGCATTTTTACAGGTGACTGACTGTTGGCCAAGAGGCCCTTCACCTTAGTTTTGATGATAACTAACTTATAAAGGTTAGTTTGCTAATGTTCTTGTGTTTAATAAGTTTCAGATATTGATCAAGATCTTAGTAGAGATTTGACTTCAGCAAGAGATTCACAGTCAAAGTGTTAAAGCAAACAAGTGTTGATTCAAGAGCTCACATTATAACGATCACATCAAGCTCACTTGGATCGAGTTTGGATCGAGTCGTCTTGAAGATGAAGATCGACAGGAAGACTTTGATTGGTTTAGTTTAGTTTTTATTTAGATCTTGTGTAAGAATAGAATAGTCTTGATATGCTCAAGTTCACACACAAGTTAAAATAGTTTTTGATTTCGGTTTAACCATTTTGGATTTTCAAGTATACATATATGGCTTTCATGTATAGATAGAATCAAAATAAGTTTTACATGATTTATGTATATTGGGTTTCATCCATATACATTGTTTAGTTCTTATAGACTAAAAACTTATTTTGATGATTCTAATTCATGATTTCAAGTTTTGTTTTTAACGAAACTTAGGTTTGGGATTTAATGTCGAAAACATAGATATATCTTTTATATGTGTATTGGATTATATCCATACACACTATGCTTCAAAAAGTATTTCTATATCATGCTTTTGTATTTATTCGAGTTTTTCGAGAAAACGAATTTTCATTTCAAAATCTAAGTTTTTAAAAATACTGGTTTTGGTTTAAAGCAAAAATTTTATATCACAAAAATAGTTTATATTGTTTAAAATATGTGTTAAATTTTAGTCACACATATTTGTTCTTCAATTATTTATAAGAACTTATTTATGTAGATTTTATATGATTTTATGGGATTTTATAGGCATTTAAAAGACTAAGTTTTAAAACCCTAAAACTCAGCCTGAGACCATGGCGGGGTCGATCGACCGGTCCGGGTGGTCGACTGATGTACATAAAACATGCACATTGCCTTGGCCTATGGGCTGATCGACCGGACCTCTGGTTCTGGCCTCAGTCGACCGGGTGGTCGACCTTTAGGCATATTTTCCTAGGGCGGTCGACCGGTAACCCCAACGGTCAGAAATTTGACCGTGGCCAGTCGATCAGACGGTACCGACAGGCCATTCTGGGCCTATTCTGGAGCCCGACGGCTATATTTTTTGAATCCTATAAATATGGGTTCCCTTGGCTTGTTTCTCCCAAGATTTTTAAAAGCAATTTTCTCATCTTCTTAAGTGCTTTCAGCAAGTTTTAAAAAGAAATTTTTGTGCCAAAAATTCTCTTATCATCATTTATTTCAAAGTTTTTGAAAAATCAAAGAAAATCAATATTGGCAATTCTAGTTTGTTTTTCATTTTTTTAATCTATCAAGAAGTTTTTTTTCAAGAGTTTTTCTTTGTTGTTACTTTTTCAAAACACTTTGTTTTTCTCGCACTTGAGTTATCATCTCTAATCCCATCTTTAGGATCTTTGTTTTATGAGAAAATTGTTTGTGATCCTTGAGATCACCAAGAGAGAGTTTGTGATCTTTGTGATCACCAAGTTGTATTTTTTTTGCTTTGTGTTAGGGTTTGTGCCCCTCCTCTTTGCTGACATTCAAAAAAGACAAAATCTCAGACAGCTTTCCAACCGGTCTGAACGATGTCTAACTTGTCGATATTTACAAAAGACAAGTCGCAGACAAGCTGACGACCAGTTTCTGCCCATTCCTGAGGGACAAATCAGCGACTTGGACTCTACTGATCCAGTGAAGTAGAAAGTAAGCCAAGGTTACCTCTGAATAGATCTAAGCAGGCCTAAGATGCTGAGTTAGTTCAACACTTAGCATCGCATGAGCTCAAGGGGATAGCCTCGCCTGAGAGGTTAAGTTTGTTTAGATTCTCCTTGAAGCTCTCTACAGAGAGCTAACTTACAGCTTCACTTGAAGCTAATTCTAGCTTCGCCGGAAGCTTTCTTGATAGCTTCGCATGAAGCTCTTCATAGCTCCACAGAGAGCTAACTTACAGCTTCGCCTGAAGCTAATTCTAACTTCGCCGGAAATTAATTTTAACTTCGCCGGAAGCTTTCTTAATAGCTTCTCATGAAGCTCTTCATAGCTTCACAGAGAGCTAACTTACAGCTTCGCCCGAAATTAATTCTAGCTTCACCGGAAACTTTCTTGATAGCTTCTCATGAAGCTCTTCATAGCTCTACAGAGAGCTAACCTAAAGCTTCGCCTGCTTCTAATTCTAGCTTCGTCGGAAGCTTTCTTGATAGCTTCGCATGAAGCTTTTCATAGCTCCACAGAGAGCTAACTTACAGCTTCTCCTGAAGCTAATTATAGCTTTGCTAGAAGCTTCCTTGATAGCTTCTCCGGAAGAGGTTAGCTCCGCATAAGGAAAGTAACCACCCCACTAAGTTAGGGGGGAGTTAATGGGTAGTTACATCCATGATCCCTCATTAAGAGGAGCCAATTGAGGGGAATTAATGGGTAGTTCCACCCATGATCCCTCATTAAGAGGAGCCAATTAAGGAGAGTTAATGAGTAGTTACACCCATGATCCCTCATTAAGAGGAGACAATCAAGGGAATCGTAACTCCCTATTGAGCCTATAAATAGCCCACTAGTAAGCTAGGCTCAGGGTCTTGAAAAGATTCAAGTCCAATAGGCCCATGGGCTTAAAGAAATTCAAGTCTAAGGGCTTTTTGAAGAGCATAAACTTCTTTGGTGGCTTCAAAGCTTAAGCCAATAAGAGATCTACTCTCTCACTTCCAAGAATTCAGAGAATCACTTCTCTAATCCTATAAGAATCAATTCAGGGTGCTAATACCTAAGATCTTCCTCTCGCTCAAGGAATATCCAGAACCAGGTGAGAAGGAATTCCCAAGCAGTAGCATTCGAAGATCGATCGCTCGCATCGTCAACGGGACAAAGTGGTCGTGTGCTGATCAGACTCCCACCGACACACTTCTCCAGAAATCTCAAAGGAGATCTACTTGTAATTTTCTATTTTTAAAGAAATACTTGTAATTTCGCTCCTCGATCTCTTTTTGTAAGTTTTTCCTTTCGCAAATTAATGGAAAACAGGATGGCGACTACACTGGGGAAAGTATTCTCCACTGTTGAGAATTAAGTATCGCAATGCGACGATCAGACCTTCAGGTCTATTGCTGAGACGCTGGTCATTCACTTTGACCAAGAGAGGTTTGAACAACTTCTCTCTGGGGGTAGCACAAGCCCCCTACATGTGCGCAAGGAGGTCAGCGTAGCCAGAGTCCCTTTGGCTAACTCTTGGAAGCGAGTCTCTGTTGAGACAAATACGAATCTCTACAAGCCTATTACAGCGTCAGGCGAGGCTAAACAGACTCTATGCGAGTCTAACACAGTCTCAGTAGAGACTAACATAACCCTGCGCCAGCATATTAACGCTGTGCGTGAAGCTATAAAGGTTCCTTGTAAACCTAAAACAGCCTCTGCTAAGGCTATGTGGATTGCAAAAGCTGTAGTCCCATGCGAGGATAGAGATAAATCTCCTGATTCAGCTTCCTGAAAAGCTAAAATAGTCTCTGACTGCAAGACTATTTTAGCTCTTCACATAGCTAGGGCTAAAGCACTTTGTGCTAACATCGAGGCTACTGCAGCCCCGCTTATATCATCGGCACTATTGGGTAGTGCTAGGCTCGCCACTGGCGATAAAACCAAAGCACTAAGTGCTAAAGACCATAGCCGCGAAGTTAAAAATGAAGCACCACTGAGTTCTAACAGCGAGGCTATTTCAGCCTCGCTCACAGGAAGAACTCCGCGCAATAGAGCTAAGCTCGCCTTCAAAGGCAGAGCTAAAACAGTAGCTTCACCTTGCGAAGCTACTCTTTCAGGAGGAGCTATCCTAGCTTCGCCTATAGCCCAAAAGAAAGTCTTCAAGGCTAAGCCCAGGGTTTCTCAACCCAAGCAGGCTAACATCTAGTTTTCCCGAGTCTCTGTGTTGGATCAGTTGGACCCAGGTAACGCAAACTTATGGGATTATCTGAGCAACAAGTGAAAACTCCGCTCTGAAGAGCCAGTTCCCATCTCGCCATCTCAGTGCGGACAAGTGGGGTGTCAACCTGTGATGGTACATTTCGTCAACTATTATTTAGGACCGATCCCCACAACTTCTCCTCCGAGCCAGCAATTGGTGTTCAACCAGTTGTCAGTCTAAACTTCTGAGAAGCTCAAGTCTCGAAAGAAGAAGACAGTGAAGGTGCCTCACTTCGCAGCTGCCTCTGTCAACATGATAACCCGAGAAAGGGATCTATTACGATCTCAAAGAAGGAAACAGGGGGTTCGCACTCCTCATTCAGTTCTCCAAGACCCGCCTATAGCCCTGGCTTAGGTCAGGTTCTGGTCGAACAAAAGGGTGCCTTCCAAGGTATGGTACCCTATAATTACGGACAACCTTCTTTCTCAGAAGCTATGTTACCAGAACTATTGAGACACCAATTCTAATAGTCCGATGATGAAGAAGAAGCCAGTGGCTACACTTCCTCTGCCACCATTAGCTCTGTGCAGGCAAGGTTTGTATCAGCCAACATGGCTGATAAAAACAATGACTATGATCTTCGTCATCGCATGGAGGCACAAGAGCAGACTTCCAAGGCCCAGCAAGAAGCCTTGGACAATATCCAATAAATATTGACTCAGCTCCTGACAAATCGGAACAATGATAACACAACTGGCAGTAATCATAAAAACGAGGAGAACAACAACAAATGAACCTCCCAAGACCGATCATTCAAAGGAGGGCTCTTCATTCGATGCCAAAGTGATCAAAGGCATCCAAGCTCAGATCGCATCCCTAGCCCAAAGGGGTGAACTGAAAAAGTAGGGGCAGTCGTCCTTACCCCTTGGAATGGGATTCAGTCCCATATCCGCCAAAGTTCAAGCTACCAACTTTGCACTTGTGTGATGGCAAGAGCTTGCCAAATCAGCACATTTACTACTTCTGATCGCAAACCGGTAATGTAGTAGGTAATGATTCTATCATGGCCAGACTATTCATTGGTACTCTGAAGGGGGTAGCCTTTGATTGGTTCAGGAGTCTTCCTGTGAATTTCATCAATTCGTGGCTTGACTTGGAAACCCGATTCCTCTCCCGATTCTACAAGGATGATATCGAGGTGACCATAAACACACTCCTTTTGGCAGTCCAGAAAGGAGGAGAATCTGTACGGGATTACATAGAGAGATTCTGTAATCTCTCTCACGTGCCTTGCAGGTATGCCTTTGCCCATGTTGCTTCAAACGTGTAGGCATAACTTCTTCGACAAAGAAAAAGTTCGCATGGGCGCCGTCAAAGCCCACACTTGGAAAGAGCTTATTGAACAAGCCGAGATAGCTGAAAAATCAGCTAAAAAGTTTGAGACTCCCAAAAGCGGGTGGGGAATCAATAGCAAAAGCTATGATACGGCTGAATCTTCTGATACATCAGCATTGGAAGTATATCGAGGAATTCGATCAAAGAAAGGTAACTCTAACAGGACTTAAGAGTATCAGAGATAATACTCCTTCCATACTCCTTCAAAGATGAGCATGTGGTGACACTTTTCCACTTATTCAACAAAGGCAACAAGCTCAAGTTCCAGAGGTTAGACGCCCAGACGAAGTGGGACGAATGAATGATCCCAACTATTGTCTTTTTCATAGGATGGTCATTATCCTACTTGTAGGTGCAATGTCCTTAAAGACAAAATCCAAGCACTGATCGAAGCAGGTGTTTTAACTCTGAAGTCAGAACATAATAAAGCCACTGCCTAACTCCTATCTTGAAAGGGAGTATTGAAGTAGTCAACTCTTCTTCCAAAAGCCGTGGGTCTTATCCCAGCAATGGCTAAAGCAATAGGACTCAAGCCAGTCCAAAGCTAAGGCAAGTCTTGCAATGTCTCTCGCAGCAGATGACACCGCACCAGCAACTCCTCTCAGCAGCTCTGAAGTGGAGATAATCGTCTCAACCGCTATTTGATAGCCGATAGGCACTAGGTCTGGCAAATAACTTGTGATAGTACAACCAGATTCCGACGAGACACAATAGCCAACAACGTCAGAAAACGCGCAGGGGTTGGAATATGTCATTCTACCAACCAAATGAGGACAACCTTTCGTAGTAGAGGCAGTCTACTCGAGTGGAGCTTATCGCCTAGCGAATCCAAATGGTGACACGCTCTTGATGCCAATCAACGACAAGTGCTATCCATGATTACGTTAACCCTATACCTCTAATCAAGAAGTACTATACATGATCATGTTAACATTACACCTCTGATCATCAAGTTGGACTCGTTTGACTGTTTCATCTCCTCAAGGAGTCCTTTTCCACAGGCGGAATCAATTTCAACCATCTCTGCATTCTTCTTTTGGCAAATCAATTCGGCTTCACGACGATCTTGAATGAGTCAAATTCATCGAAGAAGGTTCATGATGCATCCTTGCAGGATCTTTCTAACGTTTCCACATTCATGTTCAGATTCGATAATCAGCTGTGATTAAAGTCTTGATTATGACGAACAAAAGTAAAACTCTACAAGGAATCTCGACTTACTCGATATATTCTTGTGAAGTTTGTACTCTATATCTAGACAAGAAGATTAACTGAGAATCAGAGTCTTGATGAACAAAAGGTGACACTCCACGGGAAATGTCGATCTACCTGACAAATTTCCCATGAAGTTTAGACGTAACTCTTTAATCCCCAGCAAGATTTTAGAGGTCACCAGTGGAATACACAAATGTTCACTTTATGTGACACGATCTGAAGTCTTCGATGAATAAGGCTAGAGGAAAACATTGACTTTTAAGCCCAATATAAAATCCTCAACAACTCATCATGCTGAGGGGAATAGCATGGCTAGGCCAACTCAAACGGTAGTTGTAAAGGCATACCAAATCCGTTGACAGCTGAGGATTTGCTAAAAATCCTAAAGGACCTGATCCTGCTTTTTCCGCCAAAGTCCCCTACAAATTCCCGTCCATGGAATGGTAGGACTACAAAAGGTTGTATTCATTTTCCCAAAAACAAATCACAACTGTCATGCTTAAAGCTCACGCCTCTGACAGTAAATTTTTTCCTGGCGGATCTTGCTAATACCCCTAGCAGAGCAAACTCCACTTGTCATTCTCTTCAATAGAATGACAGGTCCACTCAAATTGCTGTTATTTTCAAATACCTCTAACAGTAAATGAATTCTTATCAAGTTAACATCACACCTCTGATAAGTTGCTTTACAAATCCCCAAGTGGAGAGCTGTCACGATCACTTCTGACAAAATCTCCTTTCAAATTCCCCAGCAAGGGATTTGGTTGTTACGTTAATGATTACTTCTGACAATTTTTTAGGAAGTAATCTTTTTCCTACTGAATCCACACAGAGTTCTTTTTGTCATGTTGATGATTACCTCTGACATATGATCTCTTATAGAATTCATTTTTTTAACTCCTCAGCAAGTTTCTAAGTAGACTCTTTTTAAAGTCTATTATTTCCCTCTCAGTCCCCAATGGACTCTCTTGGTTGTCACGTTAACAATACACCTCTGACAATTTCTTCCAAATTGCATTCGAAGGCAGTACCAATTTTCCCACGGAGTTCATAACCAAATCTTATCTTCCCCCAATGGGATTATTTCTTTTACCGTCATGTCCAGTTCGTCACCTCTGAACGGTGAAATTCTAAGCTTGGTAGTTTCTCAATCGATTATGTCCATGTTACCTCTGAATCAATAGATAACCAAGTCTCATCTTCCAGTCCAGTAGGAACTACTTCTTTATCGTTATGTCAAGTTCGCCACATCTGAACAGCAGGGCTCTGAGTTTAGCAACTTTCAATCAGTTATGTCCACATTACTTCTGAACCGACAAATTTCTAGATCTCCC